>QXTE01000620.1:177196-196020 GCA_003942145.1 Platysternon megacephalum | reverse complement strand
ATCTGAGCGGGCTCCATGATCCCAGTGCTATGGGGTCTGGGCTGAAAAAAGGCGCGAAACGATTGCCTGCTGTTGCTTTCATGGAGGGAGGGAGGGAGTAGGGGCCTGACGACATGTACCCAGAATCATCCGCAACACTGTTTTTGCCCCATCAGGCATTGGGATCTCAACCCAGAATTCCAATGGGCGGCGGAGACTGCGGGAACTGTAGGATAGCTACCCACAGTGCAACGCTCCGGAAGTCGACGCTAGCCTCGGTACTGTGGACGCAATCCGCCGACTTAATGCACCTAGAGCATTTTGTGTGGGGGACACACACAATCGACTGTATAAAAACGATTTCTATAAAACCAACTTCTATAAATTCGACCTAATTTCGTCGTGTAGACATACCCTGTGTAACAAACTGGTATTATTATGACTGGAACTGCTTACAACAATCATAGTAATTCAGAAGCTGCATTCCACAAGTACAAGCTCCCTCAATTAATTCAATAATCTAGCCTTTAATCAGAGAAAAAGTTATATAGTACACTATATAAAAATAATTTTTAAAACACCAGAACTCCGATCAAATGTAGGCAATAAAGCTCAATTACAAGTGTCAGTTTAAGGTTAAAAAATGCATAATTACATTAAACCTTTGCTATAAATTGTGCCCAGAGTAGTTTTTGATGGATGCTGTGGACTGGTTTTTATTATTTTGTTGTTTAGTAAGTTCATGGAGCTCAGGCTCCATGCAAATGAATGCAAAGAAAAGAAAATGAAAAAAAAATGTAGTTCTGTTTCTCTGACTAAATCATATTGCAGAATTCTCTCAAATTCAGGTATTAGCTCCTTATCACGAATCAGGCTGAACTTCCTAAGTTCTTAAGGTTTTTGACTCTAGGAGGGCAGTTGTAGCAGGGTAAAAATCAATCCAGGCATCATGTGCCATCCCTTGCTGTGTTTAAGCGCTTGTCTCTGAATATTCTAATCAGTTCCTGTAATTGTGTGGGAGGCGAAGTTCCCAAAAAGAAAAGACAATGCAAGATGATCAGCGTAAGATAAAAACATGCTTCAGAGAAAAAATTAAAACAAGATCTTAGAGAAATAAAACAACACTAAAAAGGCAAGGTCCAAACACTGAAGGGAGGTGGGTGGATAAGTGAGAATCCTGAAAGAATTAGAAGGTAGATACCGCTTTCTTCTCTTCTAGGCAAGATTCTCACTCCCGGTGAACAAGAAGCTCAACAGATGTCCCAAAAGAAAAATTAGAGTAAACTGCAACAAGAAGCAATAACAAGGCCAATTCCAATAGTGTGAAGTTTTTATGTATAGATATAAATATCTCTCTCTCTCTGTCTATATATGTCTTTATAATGTTAATGTTTATTAGTCCAATATTAAACACAGAGCTCTTCTTCGAGTTCTGTGTAAGCTCTCTCACGAACAGAAGTTGGTCCAATAAAAGATATTACCTCACCCACTTTGTCCTTCTAGTATCCTGGAGCCAACATGGCTACAACAACACTGCATACAATATCAAACACAACATTCAAGATGGCAGAAACAGAAGGAAAATCTTGTGCAAAAATTGGCCAACTGAAAACATGGAACTTCTCAAAATAAAAGAAAATTTCTGGGGATGGGAGAGTCTGGCCTCAGTGATCTTCAGAGTTCTGGAGCACCAAGTCTACAATAGTATCCTCCCCTCCTGCAGGATGCATCCAAATATTAATTTTGTATGTTGTGTAGATAGATAATCATGGAGCTTCTTTGCAGACATTTGTGTTTGAAAGGGAAGACTGAGGTTGCAACTTTGTCCTGAATGGAATGAGCCTTACATATAGCTTCCTTGTCTCAGGTCAGTCAGGTCACAGCAAAGTGACAGGCTTTTAAGACATCCCATTTAGGCAATGATCCTTATAGTAATGATTTTGCCTACAGTGTTGGCATCAAAACAAACAAAAAACCTGGTGATCTTCCTATGGGCTCTAATCATCAAACAGAAACACAAGGACCTTTTGGCATTGAGTATATGGAGAAGGACCTCTCTGTGATGGAAATGTAGGTGTGACAAATGTTGAAAGGATGACAGACGCCTTAAATTGGATTTCCAACATCATCTTGGAGAGGAATCTTGGATGAGATTACACTTACCCTTGCAAAAATCTAGTAAAAGATGGGTCACTAGGGCCAGGAGTTTGCTCACTTTGCATGCTGAAGTCATTGCCACCAGGAAAAAGATGTTTCATCTAAGGAACTTAAGCTCATAAGCCAAATAGTTGAAAAGGAGTTTCCATCAACTTTGTAAAGGGCCACATTAATATCTTATGACACGGGGAGCTTTAAATTAAGGGTTTCAAAAGTATCAAGTCCCCCTTGAACCTGATGGCAGAAGGCTGCATAAACATTGGTCTACCTTCAATTAGCTCATGAAAGGCTGAAGAAGCTGCCAAATATAGCTAGTGCTTACATTAGACTCAGCCAGGTGAAACAAGTAGATCAGCAGATTCTGAGAATCAAGTAAAGGTGTCTCAAAGTAGGCTTGATTACACTACACTGCAAAGTTTTCCCACTTGGAATCACAGAGTCTTCTGGTAGATGGCCTTTGAGAGCCACCTGCTCAAATATACTATACCTATGGATTTTCTATCCTGTTGGGAGCAGACTCACAAGTTGGAACAGATTGAGGTGCCCTGGTCTTAAGAGACAATACGAAGCTAAATTCTATCTAATGGAATAGACTTTAGTAGTCAGCAATACATTGAGAGTCATATCTGTGTAGTCCAGTATGGGGCTAACAGGTTCATTAAACATATGCTCCTAGTGAGCACTGCAAGTACCTCTGCTACATGGAGGGAATAGCAGGAAGGCATACAGAAGTTTCCTTCCCCTTGCCAATAAGGTATGTTTTAGTGCCGTGAGCAAAAGACCAATAGCATTTTTTTCATATGTGGCAGAGAAATCCACCTGTGCGGTCTCCCACTGGAAAAAGGTCTGATCCACGAGTTCTCAGACTCAGAGAATACTCGTGAGGCTCTATTAAGGATTAATTCCGTCTGTCAGTGATTGTATTCTCTTTCCCTGCCGGATACAGGATAACTTCGAATGCCTTGTGAGACAAAGTCCATTCCGACACCTGCAGGATATCCCAACACAGGAGGCAGAGCACAGTGCTTCCCTGCTTATTTATGCAAACCACAGAGCCCTGCATTTCATTTTGAACCATATTAACTTTTGGGATACCAGGTCTCTGAAGGACTGCCATCATCTTCAAAACATTTATATGTTAACATATGGCAGTCAGAGGCTTAGGGATACCCACAGCATGGGGTTGCATCCCTGACCATCTTGGCTAATAGCCACTGATGGACCTAGCCTCTATGAATCTATTTCTTTTTTGAATCCAGTTATACATCTGGCCTTCACAACATCAACTGACAATGAGTTACACAGGTTGACTGCATTGTGTGAAGAAGTATTTTCTTTGTTTGTTTTACACCTGCTGCCTATTAATTTCATTGGGTGACCCTTAGTTCTTGTGTTATGTTAAGGGGTAAATAACACTTCCTTATTCACTTTCTCCATACCATTCATGATTTTACAGACCTCTATCGTATATCCCCTAGTTATCTCTTTTCCAAGCTGAATTATCCTTTCCCCATACGTCTTAACCTTTCCCCATATGGAAGCTGTTCCATACGCCTAATCATTTTTGTTGCCCTTCTCTGTATCTTTTCCAATTCTAATATATCTTTTTTGAGTTGGGGTGACCAGAACTGGACACAGTAGTCAAGCTGTCGGCATAACATGGATTTATATAGCGGCATTATGATATTTACTGACTTACTATCTATTCCCTTTCCTAATGGCTCCTAACATTCTGTTGGCTTCTTTGATTGCTGCTGCATACTGAGCTGATGTTTTCAGAGAACTATCCACAATGACTCCAAGATCTCTTTCTTGAGTGGTAACAGCTAATTTAGACCCCCATCATTTTGTATGTACAGATGGGATTATGTTTTTCACTGTGAATTACTTAATCAGTGTTGAATTTCATCTGCCATTTTGTTGTCCAGTCATCCAGTTTTGTGAGATTCCTTTGTAACTCTTTGCAGTCAGCTTTGGACTTAACTATCTTGAGTAATTTTGTACCATCTGCAAACTTTGTCACTTCCCTGTTTATCTCTTTTTCCAGCTCATTTATGAATATGCTGAACTGCACTGGTCCCAGTATAGATCCTGTGGGGACCCCGAAAACTGACCGTTTACGTCTATCCTTTGTTTCCTGTCTTTTAACCAGTTACCGATCCATGAGAGGACCCCCCTCTTATCCCATGACTGTTTACTTAGCTTAAGAGCCTTTGGTGAGGGACCTTGTCAAAGGCTTTCTGAAAGTCAAAGTTCACTATATCCACTAGAACACACTTTTCCACTTGTTTACTGATCTCCTCAAAACATTTTAATAGACTGGTGAGGCATGTTGATTCTTCCCCAACAAATGGTGTTCACCTATGTGTCTGATAATTCTGTTCTTTACTATTGTTTCAACCTATTTGCCTGGTACTGAAGTTAGGATTACCAGCCTGTAACTACCATGATAGCCTCTGGAACCTTTGTTAAAAAAGGCATTACATTAGTTATCCTCCAGTCATCTGGTACAGAGGCTGATTTAAGCAATAGATTACATACCACAGTTAGTAGTTCTGCAATTTCCTATTTGAGTTCCTTCAGAACTCTTGGCTGAATACCATCTGGTCATGGTGACCTATTACTGTTTAATTTATAAATTTGTTCCAAACCATTTTCTGTTGACACCTCAAACTGAGACAGTTTCTCAGATGTCAACTAAAAAGAATGGCTCAGGAGTGGGACTCTCCCTCACAGCCTCTGCAGTGAAGACCGATGCAAAGAATTCTTGCAGGTTCTCTGCAACAGTCTTATCTTCCTTGAGTGCTCCTTTAGCACCTCAATCATCCAGTGGCTCCACTGATTGTTTGACAGGTTCCCTGATTCTGATGTACTTTTAAAAAATATTGCTGTTAATTTGTGTGTCTTTTGGTAGTTGCTCTTCAAATTCTTTTTTTGGCCTGCCTAATTATGCTTTTACATTTGACTTGTCAGCGTTCATGCTCCTTTTTATCTTCCTCAGTAGAACCTGACTTCCGATTTTTAAAGGATGCCTTCTTGTTTCTAACCAACTCACTTACTCTATTGTTTAAGCCATAGTAGCATTTTTTTTGGTCCTCTATTTTTTTATATTTGGGGTATACATTTAATTTGAGCCTCTGTTATGGTGTTTTTTAAAAGTTTCCATGCAGCTTGCAGGTATTTAATTTGAATGGGAGGTGTTAGTAAGTCATTCTTAATTGAAGAATGTCCTTCGACTGCCAAAGGACCAAAAATGCCTAAGGTCATCTATTATCTGGATGCAATACAGTAACCCCTTTGTTGCTTGCTTTCAAGGGAATCACAAAAATGTATGGATGAAAGGGACCTTGAGAGGTCATCTAGTCCACCCCGCTGAGGCAGGACCAAGTAAACCTATACCATCCCCTGACAAATGTTTATCTAACCTATTTTTAAAAACCTCCAGCGATGGCGATTCTACCACCTCCCTTGGTAACCTATTAGCACATGGCCAGTCCCTTTTAGAGGCAGGAGACATATTAATTTTGAGGGTGGCCACTGTGAACTTTTATTTGACCAGATTCTGGTCTCTCAGATCTAAGATAATAATATAATAATATGCATTCCTTTCCTTCACATTTCTCTCTTTACTTTATATTGCTTTATCATTTTCAACAAAGCGTTGTCATAAATTTTTTCCAAGTTTCGAGATAAACGTATCTGCTTTAAGGTGCTGAATAAAATAAAGTATTCTACATGGATTTGCAGGTTATATTTGCACTGTATATTCAGCCCTTTTGTATCTTTCTCGGCGGATCTTTACATATGGAAATCAATAAAAATAAAAGTAAACCTTGCACATCTGAACTCAGTGTTTCAACTACCCTGGGAAAGAGAATCTGCATGCCCCTCTTGTTCTCCCAATGTATCAAAACCTTATTGATGGTTTTAGTTTTAATTAAATTAAAGCAACAATTTTATCACCTGATCCCAAGCTGTGATGACTCAACCCAAGATCAATGACTATTCCAATATGAAGGGGGAGATGTGAATTTTTGTTACTGTCATATTCACAGCATATTTATACTGATCCTATTATGATTACAGGAAAAGTTATTGTATTCAGTTAATTATCTCTTTCAGTGGTGGGGTGGTCCGCTTGCTTAACAGTACAGCCAATGCAATCTCCAGCAATCCGCAACATTAAATTTGTTAACATATATTTTATGCAAACATTTATAATCGGAATTGGAAAACATCTCAAATGTTAGTGCATATTAATGGTGAACATAGCTAAGTATTGGACTGCACATGTTTTCCAGTAAACATGCATAGAATATATCTTTTGTTTTCATGATGGATTGCTAATTTGCATATAAATACATAGTGCAACTACAAAACACTAGAGGAAATTCACAGTTAAGTCTGAAAAACAAGAGCTGACATTCTAGCCTTAACAAAAAATAAAAGGGCCAGCCTGCCTGTCAGTCCAGATTCTCAGCCTTAAATGATCAGTTACTTTAAGAAACTAGAACTGCTTTTGTCTATTCGATACACAGAAACAAACAAGGTTATATTTATGAAAGACTATGTACCATATTACAACTACACAGTGTATCAACCGCATAAATCAGAAAGGTGTGCTCAGTTTGAGAATACCAAGCTCAAATTTCATTAGAAAGAGTGGAGAGGAGAGAAATATCAGCTTATATTTTATTAAATATATTCCAGGAAACAATACTGTGATCATATGAATATAATTTGCAATAGCTCTCAATTATGCTGAATGTCTCCGATAGACTAGAACAAACAGACTATCAAATATGCATACAATTTAATTTGCTATTACCTACAGGCATAGTAAAGAGATGCACGTCAACCTACATGAATATAACTGCTAACACAGACTGAGAGCTTTTCTTCCCTTTCTCCTGGCACTGAATCAAATTAATACTACCGATTTTAGTAAACTCCATAGGTCAAATCCTGTTCAGCTTATGGACACGAAGGATCCCTTCACTGGAAATGCTCACACAAGTAAGGCAAGCAAGATTTGGTATTGTAATTACAAATTTTTATTACAAGCCTGTCAGAGGTCATATAGCAACAACAACAAAACGAAACAAAAAAATGCACCACTAGAATTTTTAACAGAAAGTTTCCTTGCATGGGAGTGTTTATTTCAATTTGTACCACAGTTGTTATAGCAGCCCAAAGGGTTCCCCTTCTGCTAGGCACTGCATAAACATGGAGTAAAAAAACTTCCCCTCTTCCAAATACTACTTAACAAGTACACTTAAAACATAAGTTTCTGACATTAACTCACAAAAATCAAGGAAATTCAGAGCTAAAATCATTGTTAAAATTCAGCAGCTGTTCTTTAGCAGATAGTTACAAAAGGTCACTCTAAAAAACTTATCTTTAAAAACCACCATGTCATTACTGTAACATTTTAGGAGGAAAGCCTGGTTCACAGGATGCATAGAAACAGTTGCCTGAACTATGCTGACCTCTCTGATTGTGCCAGTCAACAAAGAAATAAACCACATCACGTTGATTTCAGCTGCATTAGAAACAAGTATTTGGAATTGGGAGAAAAATAAGGAAACAAATGCTTGTCAGGTGGAACTGACAATCTGAAAGGAAAAAATATTTTCAAAGCTTCTAAGACAGTATAATATTACAGTTGTTGTATAAGCTAAAAGTTATTACAGGGCTGTTTATTTGGTTAAAAGGTTTGTGGGGGGGGGAGAGGAGGTAAAACGCAAAAAGAATGCTGTGAAAACTCAGCAGAAGTGCGGCTCTGCATATGGGAAATTCCTATTTAAAAATATTTTGGAGAAAACAGGAAATAAAAGAATGAACAATAGTACTAATAAAACTTAAACAAAATCTCTCCCTCCTCCAGATTTCCCCAGCGTGTCATGTCTTTTACATGAGTGCGAGTCCCAGGATATGAGAGAGACAAGGTGGGTGAGGCATTATCTTTTATTGGACTGACTTCTGTTGGTGAGAGAGACCAACTTGCAAGCTTACATAGAACTCTTCTTCAGGTCTGGGAAACAGTCAGCAAGCTTGTCTCTCTGACCAACAGAAATTGGTCCAATAAAAGATATTACCTCACCCACCTTGTCTCTCTAATGTCTTCTACATGTAAATTATTATACTACTGTTTTTATTTTGTGTTCTGCTTAACTCAAAGCACAATGGATCTGATCCAAAGCCCTCTGAGGATTTGTCCACACATGAAATGCTACAGTGGCATAGCTGCACCAATGTAGTTGTGCCGCTGTAGCGCTTCAGTGTGGACACTACCTATGTCAACGGGAGGGGTTCACCAGTCAGCACAGATAATCCACCTCCCCCAGAGGTGTTACCTAGGTTGACGGAAGAATTCTTCCATCACCCTAGCGCTGTTTACACTGGGAGTCAGATTGGTTAAACTACGCCGTTCAAGGGGGGATTCACACCTATGAGCGATGTACTTAAGCCAACTTAATTTTTTAGTACAGACCAGGCCTAAGTTAATTGTTTCACTTCAATGGGCTTTGGATCGGGCCTAATCTTGGCTCATAAAGTTACAACACTAACAACAACAAATACATTAAGGATTTTTAAGACAAAATAACTCCCTCCACGAAGGGTGTGTGATGATTAATGAACTAATCAGTGCAATTTCTGAATAATACAAACACAACAAAATGCCTTGCAGTACTTATTTTTGACACACAAACTCAGTGATAGATAATCCAAAAATATTTTCCTGCATTTTATATTATGCTTCAAAAATTATGGGGATTTAAAACCCCAAGAATAGATTTTTATAATGAAACCAATCAAAGAACTTTACATATTCCAGCCAAAATGGTGGTATTATAATCAAAGCTGTTACACTTATAAAAAAAAAAAGGTGAAAAGTCCTGTTTATCTTTTGCCTGGAGAAAGGGCAACAAAGCAAGTGCAAGGGTGGTTAGTATTCAGAATGAGTCTCATAAATAAAGGAAATTATGTGCACAGTTATTCATAAAGTACTTTTTCCTCCTTTTGTTTACTGTCCTGTAAGGTTCCGTACACTAAAAAACAGGAAGAATGAAAAAGGCTGACGCAGTCAGGAATATCCCTATTGTGTTTATTTTCTGAAGTTTCACATGGATTAGAAAGCAGCATTATATGAAAGAGCCTGAATAGTGATATATGAAGTAGTCTACTTGAACATATACAGAGAATGTCTCAGAATCTAATGGTCACATTTTCTTCATTTGTTTCCCAACACCTCAATTCCTTCTAGAATGCCTGTACTTATTGCAAAGCCTTTCTCATGTGATCTCCCAGCATTTTAAAGACCAATCTTACACTAAATGTCAAGCATTTCGTATCTAAGAGAGCGTGCTAATGGATTCTCTGCTTTTTTTAAAAAAAATCAAATGCTTTTTAAAAAACAATATTTAATTTTTTGTACTGAACAGATTATAAACATTGTCAGGGATATCTACTCAAGTTCCAAGACTGACAAATAGGAAGAAAAATTAATGTCATGACTACTGTTATCATAAAACCTCATATGCTGAATACAAACATCTGCTTTAAAGTGAACTGGCAGGAAAACAAGCAGTTATATAAAGCAATTTAAACAATCCCCATGGCTCTAATTTACTGGGTCCTTATGGGAAAACTGATTACCTCCATAGAGATCCGTCTGTGTATCCGGTTCCTGAGGCAAACACCTGTAGGAGATTGGACTTCATCAGATGATGTTCCCGAAGCTTGGTCACTTTCACCATCTGATCCCATTTTCAGATTTTCATGTACTATATCTAAATGAAAGAAAGTCAATCATTGTTCTTCTAAACAAATCTCATATGTGGAGAAGCATTGTAACCTTTATTATGTACTGCTTCCTGTCAGATCTAGAGGCTCACTATCACAATACTATTCTTGCTATTCTCTTTTTATGGCTCAGAAATAGCGTAAAAAGATAAAGTCTTAAAAATACTTTCCCAATAAACCATGCATATATACATAAATGTGTATTAATTTTCCATTATTATTCTAATTTAGCCTGTGGTAGCACCCACCATGTGCTATCCATGTTCCAAACACAAAGACAGACATCGTTCCGGTCCCACCCCATAACCCCTCAGTCCTCAAATTCTTGACCTGGTTTCACTTCTCCTTTTTGTGCTATTCTTGGAACAGGAAAATTCCATTATCTAGGGAAATCCTGAGAGTTCAGAGAAAAATCGGAGACTTCATTAGTTAGAAAATGTAATGCCTAAGGCAAAAATATTCAAATTTGTGTGCCTAACATTAGGCATGTAAATCCATATTTAAAGAGAGAGAAAAAAACAAAAATGGGTGGCCTCATTTTCAGAAGTGCCAAGCATGGGAACTTCAGGTGCTCAGAACCTCTGAAAAGATCAGGCCAGTTCTGTTCAGGTGCCTAAATACAGATTTAGGATGAATAAATGGATTTTGCAGAGAACTTGATGTAATTACATATTTCTTGGGGGGTGGGGAGGGAGGAATTGAAATTCATTCACTTGGGGAAGATTTATGTAATGAACTGCCTATTTTAATGATGTGTGCAATTTTTATGTAAACTGCATAAAATATTTGTCTCTCAAGCCCCTACAGAAAAAACACTAAAAAAAATAGACATGGAATCAATGGGTATATCTCCCAGGCCAAAAATGCTCAGCTCCAGCAGGGAAATGGGGCAAAGAACTAAGAAGTTCAAGATGCCTTCACTGACAGAGAAAAGAGGGAGGGATAAGGGAGGCAGGAGAGCAGCAGCTTCTTTCTGAAGGCCAACAGGACACTGAACCTGGAAAAGGATCTAGTAGCCCACCACTGCCTCCCAAGATCTATAGTGAAAATGCCTATGCCCAAATGAATCCTAGGGAACAAACAATCCAATAAAGGATGTATCTCAAAAGATAGAGAGGCAGCCTCTTTGAATCTAGGAACAAAACACACAAAAAGATAACCTGAGTACAAAAGAGAATTGGAGGAGCCCCAGAAATTGTTTAATTTTAGAGGTAAAATTCTGCTATCTCAAAAAGCCAGGCAAACCCTGTTCAATCTCACCCCAAAATATTTGAAGATATTGTTAATCTTCATTCTAAATGATTACAACAATATAGAAGACAAAGGATGGGAGAATGCTCCATCTATCAGTGTGCTGGAAAGTTGGCCTTTCTCTGGGAGAAGTAAAGGTTATCATAAAAGACATCCCAGAACATATCCTAGAAAAGAATTTGTGAGTGAGTGACCAGAACCTGCCAAGACTGAAGTTTTCAAAAGATCAAATTCTTCTTCAGACCAGGAGACTCTATAGTTCAGTGGTTCTCAAACTTTTTTATTGGCGACCCCTTTTACATAGCAAGCCTCTGAGTGCGACGCCCCTTATGAATTAAGAACACTTTTTAATATATTTAACACTATTATAAATGCTGGAGGCAAAGTGGGATTTAGGGTAGAGGTTGACAGCTCACGACCCCCCATATAATAACCTCGCGACCCCCTGAGGGGTCCTGACCCCCAGTTTGAGAACCCCTGCTATAGTTCCTTTTACAGGATAGAAAATTGGTATAAAAAGAGTAGCTGATTCACACACAAAACAGAATGTGGATTTAGGCTTAAAGTGCTTCAATAAAATACACAGATTCACAAAAAACATGATACTGACATGAAGATGAACTGTTTCCTGGGGATGAATTTAGCAATGATATGGAAATGCATGAATAAGTTGGATTCTAATAAAATCCAAGCTACTATGGTATGTTCACAGTATTTCACCTTCATGATTTGGACTGGATGAAGTAAAGGAGCTGCTCTTCTTCCATAACGAGGAAGCATGCAGGAAACATTTGACAAATATTTACCTCAGGTTCAAAACCTAGAGGCACCTTGTTGTGAGCTAAAGATATTTCAAGACTTTCAGAAATGGGTGCCTAAAAGTTAGAATCTTAATGACATAATCAGGCAACTAAATCAGCGGCTAGATTTTCCAAAGTGGTGAGCAAGCATCTCAGTCCATGTTAATCCCCTTTCATAAGTCTGTCAAGGTATGTCTACACTGCAATTAAAAACCTGAGGCTGGTCTGTGCTAGCTGACTCGGCCTCGTGGAGCTCAGTTTAAGGGTTTGTTTAATTATAGTGTAGGCGTTTGGGCTTGAGCTGGATCCCAGGCTCCATGACTCTGCAAGGTGGGAACATCCCAGAGCTCTGACTGCCCAAGCCTGAAGGTCTACACTGCAATTAAACAGTCCCTTATCCCGAGTGCCTTAGCCAGAATCAGCTGGCATGGGCCAGCCACAGTGGCCTAACTGCAGTATAGACATATCCTTAGAATATATATCACTAGAGCCCTGCATGGATACAAAATCTGTATCCACAACCAATCCGCAAAAATGGTCCGTGGATGTAAAGCGGTTATCAGTGGATTTGTAGGGCTCTATATATCACTCCTTCTGGTGAGTTGGTAGCTCTTTTATTTAAAACAGCCCATAATGAGTTATGTGAAAAATTATTGCTGGTGGATGTGAAGGTATTATTGAAAATATTATCTGCAGCATAACTGTTGGTCTCAGAACTTTCATAATTATCAATAGATTCCAAGGCCAGAAGGGACCACTATGATCATCTAGACTGACCTCCTGAACAACACAGGCCATAGAACTTCCCCAAAATAATTCCTAGAGCAGATCTTTCAGAAAAACATCCAATCTTGATTTAAAAATGATGAAGAATCCACCACAACCCTTGATAAGTTGTTCCAGTGGTTAATTACTCTCACTGTTAAAATTTTACACCTTATTTCCAGTCTGAATTTGTCTAACTTTAACTTCCAGCCACTGGATCATGTTATACCTTTCTCTGCTAGATTGAAGAGCCCATTATTAAATATTGGTTATCCACATAGGTACTTATAGACTGTAATCAAGCCACCCCTTAAACATCTCTTTGTTAAGCTAAATAGACTGAACTCCTTGAGTTTTTCACTGTAAGGCATGTTTTCTAACCCTTTAATCATTCTTGTGGCTCTTCTCTGAACCCACTCTAATTTATCAACATCCTTCTTGAATTGTGGACACCGGAAATGGACACAATATTACAGCAGAAGTTGAACCAGTGCCAAATACAGAGTTGAGACAGCCTCTCTACTCCTACTCCTGTTTATACATCCAAGGATTGCATTAGCCCTTTTAGCCACAGCATCACACTGGGAGCTCATGTTCAGCAGTTTATTAACCATGATCCCAAATCTCTTTCAGAGTTACTGCTTCCCTGGATAGAGTCCCCCATTGTGTAAGTATAACCTACTACATTCTTTGATCGTAGATGTATATATTTACAGTCATCCATGTTAAAAGGCACGATAAATCGACCCCCGCTGGATCGATTGCTCCGGAGGTAAGTGTAGACATGCCCTAATTTTTGAGATTTTTGCCTTAGCAGTATCTGTAGGGTCAACCGTGGCACCCCTTTGAGTGCCGCGTTCATGCGTCAGTATATCAGGTGCCGCCGGCCCTACGCCTTCTCAGTTCCTTCTTGCTGGCAACTCCAACAGAGGGGCAGGAGGATAGTTAATGGAATGGACATGAGCAACACATCTTGAAGAACAACAGTTATGAAAAGGTAGGTAATCGTTTTTTCTTCTTCCAGTGCTTGCTCATGTCGATTCCATTCTGGGTGACTCACAGACAGTGTCCATGGAGGTGGGCTCAGAGTTCAGGGTCTTGCAGCACTGCTCTGCCAAAGCCAGGGTCATCTTGAGCTTGCTAAGTGCATATGAGACGCGAACGTGTGGACAGACCACCAGGTAGCGGCCTTACAGATCTCTTGGATTGGTACCTGTGCCGGGAAGGCTGCTGACAATGCTTGTGCCCTAGTTGAGTGTGCTGTCACGATTGCCAGCGGAGGCACCTTTGCCAGCTCATAGCAGTAGCGGATGCAGGGCGTGATCCAGGACGAAATCCTCTGAGCAGACACTGGGCGATATTTCATTCTGTCTGCCACTGCAACGAACAACTGCATTAACTTATGGAAGGGGTTTGTTCTATCTATGTAGAAGGCCAGCGTCCTCTGGACGTCCAGATGTGCTCCTCATCTGACATATAAGGCTTTGGAAAGAAGACGGGTAAGTATATGTACTGGCCGGTATAACTCTGGGAAACGACCTTGGGCAGAAATGCTGGGTGCAGTTGCAGCTGGATCTTATCCTTGTTGATGACTGAATAGGGCAGTTCTGAAGTAAGTGCCCTGATTTCGGACACTCTGCGAGCCGATGTTATCGCAACCAGGAATGAAACCTTTTAGGAGAGAAGCAGGAGACAGCAGGAAGCCAGAATCGCTGGGAGGCCCGATGAGCTCGACAGCACAAGATTCAGGTCTGAGGGAGAGACGGAATCCCGGACACACGGGTAGAGACGCTCCAGACCTTTCAAAAACCAGGCCGTCATGTCATGAGCAAAGATCTACCTGCCTTGGAATGGAGGGTGGAAAGCCGAGATAGGGGCCAGGTGGACCTTGTTCGATGACAGGGACAAACCTTGGAGTTTGAGGTGCAACAGATAGTTCAGGATCTCCTGCAGCGAGGCCTGCTTGGCCCAGATATGCTGTTCTGAGGTCCAGCACGCAAACCTTTTCCATTTGGCCAGGTAAGTCACTCTGGTGGAGGGTTTCCTGCTACCCAGCAAGACCTGTCGAACACGGGCCGAGCATGCCCGTTTGTTCGCGCTCAGCCATGTAGTAGCCATGCTGTCAAGTGCAGCGCCGCCAGATTCAGGTGCAGAAGGCTGCCGTGGGTTCTGGGATAGCAGTTCCGTCCAGAGGGGCAGCTGCAGCGGGGTGGCTATAGAAAGGCTCAGCAACATGCGGGGGCTATTAGGATAATCTTTGCCCTGTCCTGCTTGATCTTCACAAGGACCCTGTGAATCAACGCCATTGATGGGAAGGCATACATCAGAGCCTCCGACCACGGGATGAGAAACACCTCTGATAGTGAGCCCCTGTCCATTTCCCGGATCGAACAGAACACGTGGCATTTCCTGTCCTGCCTGGACGTGAACAGGTCCACCTGGGGAGTCCCCCACCACTAGAAGATTATGCTGACCACCTCTGGATGGAGCGACCACTTGTGGCAAGACGAGAAGGTCCTGCTGAGATGATCTGCTAAGACATTCCTGGTTCCGGGCAGGTGTGTGGTTACCAGATGAATGGCATGCCACACACAAAAATCCCAAAGGCGGAGAGCTTCTTGGCAAAGGGCTGACGACCTGGCTCCGCCCCACCTGTTGATGTAATACATCGCAGCAGTATTGTCCATCAGGATCTGCACCACCTTGCCCTTCAGGTGGGCAAGAAAGCCTGGCAGGCCAGTTGAACTGCTCTAAGCTCCCTGACCTTGATATGGAGGGCCAGATTGTCCCACAGCCAGTGGCCCTGAGTGCTCAGCTTGCCCAGGTGGGCTCCCCAGCCCAGGTCCGAAGATTGGAGACCAGGATCAGCGATGGGGTCGGGGTGGGAACTCCATCCAACACCGACCCGGGGTCCAACCACCAATCCAGGGATGACCGGATGTGATCCAGCATCCTGACTACCCAGTCTAGGTCATGGCTGTTGAGGATGTAGACCGACACCAGCCATGCTTGCAGAGGCCAGAGATGGAGCCGGGCATGACTGACCATGTATGTACATGTGGGCAGGTGTGAGCCGTGGTGAGCAGGTGGTTCTTCACATGGGAGAACAGGTCCAACATGGCCTGAAAACGCACTTCTGGAAGGTTCTGGCTCACGTGGAGTCAAGAACTGCCCCAATGAAATTTATTTGCTGGGCCAGCGTTAAGGTGGATTTTTTCTCGTTTATTAATAGGCCCAGATCGCGACAGGTGGAATGCACCAGATCGAGGTTCCGCTGCACAAACGGCAGCGCCATGAATTGAAAATGGCGTCCGCCCACTATGAAATGGAGGAAATGCCTGTGACCTTGGAATATGGAAATAAGCGTCCTTCAAGTCGAGGGTGGCGTACCAGTCTCCCAGATCCAGGGAAGAGATGATGGAGGCTAGGGAAATCATGCGAAACTTCAATTTTCTGAGAGACTTGTTGAGGCAACGCAGGTCCACAATGGGTCTTTCAAGATTAGGAAGTAGCGGGAATAGAACCCCTTTTCTTTCATGTCCTGAGGGACCTCCTCCACTACCCCCAAGATGCAGGAGGTTCTTGACCTTTTGAACAAGGGGTTGCAGAGTATAGCCCTGAGATACTATGTCCAGCACCCAGCGGACTGAGGTGACTAAATGGTAGGAATGAAGACAGTCAAGGAAAGAACAAGGTGGATCCAGGGAGTTGACTGGGGCATTGCTCTTGAGCGCACCTTCAAAATGAGTGCTTCTGGCCCCCAGGATGCTTTGCTGGGCCAGGCTGCATGGGTGAGTGGGAGGAGGAAGGGCAGCGATGACTAAAGCTCGTGTCTATCCCTTCTCCTTGCAGACCCCTGACGAGGCTGCCAAGGCCTTGGCGGCGGGGACAGCCGGAACTGGTTCCTTGCAGACTGCGGCGTATGCATACCCAGCAAGCGAATGGTGGCCCGAGTGTCCTTTAACCTATGCAGCCTTCCATCCGTCTTCTCTGCAGAGTCCATTCCCATCGAATGGGAGGTCCTGGATCAAGGTCTGCATCTCTTGGGACAGGCCGGCAGTCTGAAGCCAGGAGCTACGCCTCATGACCACCGCTGAAGCAACCACTTGTGCAGCCGCATCCCACGCCATTTGGAGAGAGCACCTCACTGCTGCGGTACCCTCCTCCACCAGGGTGCCGAATTCCTGGGCCAAACCTTGAGGAAAGAACTCCTTTAACTTATGGAGGGAGTCCCATAAGTTAAAATTGTACCTGCCCAAGAGGGCCTGGTGGTTCACCGCCCGGAATTGCAGGCTGGCTGTTGAATAAATTTTTCACCCAAAAAGGTCCAGTCTTTTGGCCTCTTTAGTTTTGGAAGTTGAACTGGTGTGACCCTGCTTGTCCTTCTCATTGGCCACAGAGACGACCAGCGAGTCCAGAGGTGGGTGGGTATAAAGGCACTTGAACCCTTTGGCGGGAACGAAGTACCTCTTTTCGGCCCTTTTGGAGTTGGGAGGGATGGATGACGGGGTTTGCCAGAGAGCCTTGGCAATTTTCAGGGCCCACTCATGCACTGCTAGTGCAACACAGGCAGGGGTAGAGGCTGAGAGCACAATGAACAAGGTATCTGCCTGCTCGGCCATCCCCTCTACCTCTAGGCCACAGTTCTCGGTCACCCGTCGAAGCAGGGCCTGGTGTTCTTTAAAATCATCCAGTGGGCTGGCCCTCCAGGATACCGCGAGCGCTTCGTCCAGGGATGAGGACGACGACTGTACCGCTGGGGGAGGCCCCAGGACATCATCCCCCATGGGAGAAGTGGTTTTTGGGGTGGGCGTTGTCTCCTCTACCCTGACCGCCAATGCCATCAACTGTTGCTCCAAGGTGGCGGCAAATTAGCTGTGCCACACGCACTCCAATAAGGCCACTGCTCTGGCCACTGGCTGTGGTGCCAAGGCGGTGCCATAGATGTCGACGCGGCCTCAGGTGCCCGGTCAGTGGAGTCTCGGCAAGGGGCTAAACTGCCCTTCTCTGCTGGAGGAATCCTCTTCCGGTGACCATGGTGGGGCCGTCGACACTTGTGTCTGCCTGCTGACCGTTGCTGCCGGAGACCGGCGTTTGGAGTGGGAGGATCGATGTCGGTATCGAGGGGACTGGTGCCAGGGCTGAGGGGACTGAAATCCTGAGGGTGAGTGCTCCCATGGGCAGGCAATGGAGATCTGCGCCGAGAGGATGACTGGCAGGAGGATGAACAGTGCTGGTAGTATGGGGGCAAACTCCAGAGGATCTGGGCTGCAATGCCGTAGATCTGCGATGCGGAGACAGAGAACGCTGCCTTCGCTCAGGGGATCGGCTGCCCTCCACTGCCCCCTGGGGGGGTCTTAACAGCTAGCTTGCCCTCATAGGGAATTTTTGCCACTTCCTGCAGCATGCATGGTGCCAGTGGTGTGGGCAGAGGCCTCTGCTCTCTCAGCACAGGGGGAGCTTGGGAAGGCGTCGATGTCACCACAAGTTTGGGTCCCCTACCGCTCCCGGGAGTTGGTGGTGGATCCTTTAAGGGGCTAAGGGCCCCAACCGGGGAGGCACGTCCACGTGGCTCTGGAGTGGTAGGGTGGCCCAAACTGGATCCTTTACCCGATGCCACTTGGACTTTCTTGCCCAGTGCCGGGGAGCCGTGCTTCTTCGTTTTTTTTCTGGGCACCGGCAACAGGGGTGCGATGTGCACCGAAGCCGAGGTACTAGGAGTCAAGTCTTGGCAGGTATCAGAGGGGTAGCCGTGTTAGTCTGGATCTGTAAAAGCAGCAAAGAATCCTGTGGCACCTTATAGACTAACAGACGTTTTGCAGCATGAGCTTTCATGGGTGAATACCCACTTCTTTGGATTGCATCCGAAGAAGTGGGTATTCACCCACGAAAGCTCATGCTGCAAAACGTCTGTTAGTCTATAAGGTGCCACAGGATTCTTTGCTGCTTTTACAGATCCAGACTAACACGGCTACCCCTCTGATACCTGCCAAGACTTGACTCCTAGTACCTCGGCTTCGGTGCACATCGCACCCCTGTTGCCGGTGCCCAGAAAAAAAACGAAGA
>QXTE01000620.1:46005-176958 GCA_003942145.1 Platysternon megacephalum | reverse complement strand
CAGCCCCGCCAATCAGTGCCTTCCTCTCCCTCCCCACACTTCCTGATCAGCTGTTTCGTGGCGTGCAGGAGACTCTGCGGGGAGGGGAAGGAGCGAGGGCGTGGTGGGCTCAGGGGAGGGCACGGGAAGGGGCAGAGCCAGGGGTTGAGCAGTGAGCACCCCCTGGCATATTGGAAAGTTGGTGCCTGTAGCTCCAGCCCTGGATTCAGTGCCTATACAAGGAGCTGCATATTAACTTCTGAAGAGCCGCATGTGGCTCCGGAGTGACAGGTTGGCCACCCCTGCGCTAAGGCAATATAGAAAAGTTAACAGCCACCTCAAAAATAAAGCCAATGACACACATTCCCCCCCAATACTACTAACTACAATACTACTACAACTTTTCAGCTAGAAAATAGCTATTCTAAGATAAATGTTCATGAAGTATTTTCTCTTATGCAACTAATGATTTAGTTAAACATTTTTAGTGAGTCTGAAGTAGAATAAGGTATTTCCTCACAACTCATGTATAGAGAAAACCTACAATTTTAGAAGTATTCTTTTTTCATAAAAAAAATACAATATCCAAACATGTACATTAATCCTATTATTGTACAGAATTTAAATGTTACATCTGACAAACCAGCTGACTTCTTTGCATCTATCCACACAAATGAAAGGTTTCAGAGTAGCAGCCGTGTTAGTCTGTATCCGCAAAAAGAACAGGAGTACTTGTGACACCTTAGAGACTAACACATTTATTTGAGCATAAGCTTTCATGGGCTACAGCCCACTTCATTGGATGTATAGACTGGAACATACAGCAAGAAGATATTTATACATACAGAGAACATGTTCTTCTTGCTGTATGTTCCAGTCTATGCATCCGATGAAGTGGGCTGTAGCCCACGAAAGCTTATGCTCAAATAAATTTGTTAGTCTCTAAGGTGCCACAAGTACTCCTGTTCTCTTTCCACACAAATGAATTACCTACATAGAATTAAATATTTACACTTTGCTTTCCCATGAGATGCTTGGGGCTGCTCCTCATTCAGCTCAAGCAAAGCCTAGCTATGCAAAAAGTATGGGCATTTGGCGCCCTCAGACTACATCAAGAGGTTGTCCCTGCAGACTGTGTAGAGGAGGGAAATCCTACTCTTCCCCCAGCTGAAAAGTTCCACAGTCAGAGGCAGAAACACTCTGACTGTGTTATTAGGAGGGAGAGGCAGAGAGCAGAAAGGTAAGACTGAAAGGGAACAGTTAATATTACAGAACACAATAAAATGTAAATGGTTCTATTCTAGTCTCAAAGATGCACAGTTCTAGCCTTGGAGGAACCTGCCTGAATACCACTTTCATTCGGCACTAGGTTCAGAAGTGAAAGGAGAAGCACAAAAAATTCATTAAAATTGGAATTAATTCTCAATTGGTGCTTTTTTTCTAGTACCAACCAGGGCTGCCAAGCGATTAAAAAAAATAATCGCGATTAATCATGTGATTAAAAAAATTATCACGATTAATCGCATTGTTAATAATAGAATACCATTTATTTAAATATTTTTGGATGTTTTCTACATTTTCAAATATATTGATTTCAATTACAACACAGAATACAAAAAGTGTTCCGTGCTCACTTTATATTTATTTTTTATTACAAATATTTGCACTGTAAAAAACAAAAGAAATACTATTTTTCAATAGAGCTAATATAAGTACTGTAGTGCAATCTCTTTATCATGAAAGTTAAACTTACAAATGTAGATATATGTCCAAAAAATAACTGCATTCAAAAATAAAACAATGTAAAACTTTAGAGCCAAAGAGTAAGATCACAAAAACTGCTGAGATCACAACAAAAAGATTTACACAAACTGACTATGATCAAAAGAATTAACTGACAGTTCTTTGCTTAGATTTCTTAAAAGTTAAACACATACACATTTTTTTCCCACTCAAATAGCCAAAGAGCCCATAATTTCTGGCATATTCAATTAATGTACCTCCTGTAAGTTTTTAAATACTGTGGTCATAGGTACCTTAGACATCACTAAAATAGATAATGTTTTGTAACTGTTACACATGTCATTAAAGGGATACGTGGGCGATTTCCGTGAAATAACACTCTGTATGCTCTTTTTTTCATTGTCTTCTTTAAAATCTTAAATGAGACATTCAACAATTTAAAGTCTTGTTTCTATGACAACCTTAGCAATACTTTTGCATTCCCAGAACAGCTTTAGAACTAAAGTATAAGAACAGTATCTGCTGTGAAGAACCAATATGGATATTATCTTAATATATAAATGACCAAAATAGTAAATTACCTAATCTGCTTCCATTCCTAGGCATTGCCATGAAAGAGCCAAGGCTGCCTCCTATAACGCTATGTGGTCTCCGTAAAGGGGGCTTCTTGAAAGATCCCGTGTATTGGTGAAGAAAAGAGTGCATACTGTGAGACGTCGGGGGCCTGCCATTCTTCACAATAGGCTCTATAATTCACAAGGCCCAAATGTTCATCCCGATGAACAAGTGAGAGATTCAGGAACATGTCAGAAGAAAAAGAAGAGAAAATTGTTACTATGCAGATAATCTCCACTCACTGGATGTTTTACTTTTTCAGTATTGAAGATAGTTGGAGAAGACAATATTATTGGAATTCCCTTACTGGAAAACTATTACAAACAAAAAAATGTTAAACACTCCAGAACTTGCATGAAGATTCACATCTGAAGTTGGGTCAATTCCTTAACAACTGTAGGTTTTCCACAAAAACACTCACCACAAAAACCATAAAACCAAAAATCCCAAGCATCAAAAGCAGATTACAGACCAGAAGATACCCATTTAAAGTTTGCATAGGTATTTATTTCCTTTAAAATTACTTAGCAATGGCTTCATCTTCACCATCATGTTTATATGAACCTTGCAATTTCTAGTCTGCATGAGGGACAAATTCACCAGCAAGCCTTCAGAGGCTTATCGGCCCTTCTCCTCTTAGTAGACTTGAAATTGAGGATTTACTGTAAGCCTTAGCTGAAAGTCTACCAAACCACTCTCAGACCACAGTAGCAATGCCAGAATTAAGTCTATTAACCACTTACATTGTAACATCAGAATAGGTAACAGGAATGTCATACTTATTTTGGCTTTTCAGATGGGGAGATCAGAACCCAACACAGCATTTACTCACAGTAAAAGGACTGTTCTTGTAAGTATTGTTACCCTTAAATTATTTACACATACTTTCAACCTTAATTTTCTCTAAAAAATACAAGGAAAAAGTGTACAAAATTATTTCAACAATGTTATATTTGATATTGCAATCAGACAAAAGTCAGGGAGGAGTTACAGTTCCCTCAGCAACCTCAACTCTATTCCCTTGTACATGTCTTATAATAGTCATTCACAATATCATCATACAACAGATTATAACAACATCGGACAACTCAATTAATTTACCAAGTTAATGGAGAAATACTGTCAATTTAAACAATTTTTCCAGTAATACAGAAATTCATTAATCATGGAACAAACATACATGGATATAATCTTTACTACACAGGGCACACTCCTGCCCTCTAATATAAAATACCCTAAGATTTATAAAATTAGCTGCTTCTTCATTAACATATTGCACACAGCAGTGCATACTTACATGTTGGAGAGATTAATAGAACCTATGTACTCGAGTTAAATACACTGTTGGTCTCTTTATAGATTCTATCAATTTTCTTTTTCCCTAACTGGTTCTCTTCTTGCATTTACATGTATGTTACTAACAGGAACAAATTAGATCAAAGAACTCTAGCACAGCATAATCACTCAGGAATTAGATAACTGTGCTGCCAAATAGGAAACTGAAGCTTGAGTGCAATTTGTGAAATCTTTCTTCCCTGCACCTATAGCAAATATGTCCATCACAAAGTTTTACACATGTCTCCTGGGATAGGACACAATCTGCGATGCTATTCCATTATGCCAGAAGCTGATTCATATGCTGGTTCTGGAGGGAACTGAGAACCTTGTTGTTTGGAAACACAGACACACACTCTCTCTGAAGGGATTTAGCCATGAGTATGTATTTTATGGAGAGCAGAGTTTCAAAGGCAAACCAAAATAATCTCACAGCAAAAATCCAGCAACTAAATTCAATCAGTGTCTTGGAGGTAAAAACTTTTGGCCATCTGATTATGATAGGTTTAATGGGAGAGAGAAAGAAGCACATGGACATAACTGCCCAAGCATGTGCTTATAAATTTAAAAAAAAATGAAATTAAGAAATAGTTGACTTTCCACAGGAATAGTATAGAAGCACAAAATCACTTCCAGTCAGCTGCTTTAGGAAAAAACTGTCCAAATAAATAATTTAGACAGTGAACAGAATGTGAAAAGACAGGCCTGCACTGCTGCAAACCTTCCTGCAGTTTTCCTCAATTAGCATCTTTCATAAATAGATACTTGTCGGAGAATGAAGCAATTATGCTGTACATGTGTTTGTGACGTAATCTGTGTCCTCATCTTCAAGGTTCTGCACATCTCTGTCCCAACTAAATCTTTATTCTGGTTTCTAATTAGATGCTACATTAGCCCTTTGGATCCACAAGTGATGCCAGCCTCACCAAGCTCAAAATTCCCTCATTCATATCTTTGTACCTTCTCCCATTGTTATTCCTTATGCCCGGAATGACCTGCAACAGGCACTCAATCCAGCTTTTCATTCAAATTTATACTGAAAATCTACTTCTTTCCCAAGTCCAAGAAATGTTGACCCACATGATTATAATGCCATCACTTCCTTAATTTATTTTAAAAAATGATCTGGGTCTTGTATGATTCTGATCTCAGTGTCACTGCTTAACAAATAATAAAGCTAACTATGAAAATCCAAATGGTAGCTTAATAATAGTTTGCTGCCTGGGATGATTTGAGGGATTTAGACTGACACTGACTGGTTATGAGTTTTATTTATGGTGAGTTTTTAAATGTTAGATACTGTTAGTAGATTTGTGAAGTCCTTCGTATTAAGGATATGATACTTTTGTTTGAATTATATTTGTACAGGTGCGTAGAGTTTTTAAAGGTACTTTTAATAGATCTAAATTAATAATTTTTGTGAACAGCTGAAAACCATTTCCTTCTATATGTATTGTCTTATCATAAACTTCATAAACTGCTGAAGTACATTTTTCTTTTTTTGTGGACCAGGTATTGCATAAAGAAGACCAGAAAGAAGACTATGAAAACGAACGAGAAAGGATTGTGTTTTTATAGTCACTAATGGGATGAACTTCTATGATGGATGAAGAAGGTTATTTCAGAATTTCCGATTGTCCTTTGGATAGATTTACATGATATTATACCGCTGAAAAAATACATAAAATAATAAAAATAAAAGAACAAAAGGTCCTTGCCAAAAAACTTAAAATCTAAAGACAAAAATAGGTTCAGTACAGATTAATGGCCAAGGAGCAGCTTGGATAAATAAAAAAGTAAATTCACCAAAAACGTTAGACGCATACTGTTATGAGTACTACCCTAGATTATTTGGTCCATTCTACAATTCAATAACAGTAATTTTTATCATGCAGCAGTGCATTAACCTAAGTGCTCGTAGCTAGTGAAATTAAGATTGCCAGACTTACCTGAATTTATTAGCATATCTGTGTTGAAGATAAAATAATATAAATAGTGCATTAAAGATCTTCTTTTAATTCTAATAAGTATTAATTTTATTTCTGCCTAAAAGAGAATGCCCTACCATTTCCCCCCTTGATAATAAAATAATATATTGATTATTTTGGGGACTGGGAAAAGGTAATTTTATTACATTTAAACAAGCTTACATAATGCTGGGCTGTGCATGTACAAGATACACATTTTTTATGCTATTCTATGCTGTCTATTACTTTGAGCTATCTTACAATATTTCTAATTGCTGGCGTATTTAAAAAGATGACTCTAAAGGAAGCTCTGTTATTGGAACACAGTTCAAAAGGCTGTTCACAAATATCTATTTAATTTATTTTGTGTTAATAAAATATGAAGTTTAAAGAAACTAATTTCTCAAGATAAAATTCAATTCCATCTGTCCCTGGATCCCATAGCATGTCTTATAAAAACTTCATTTTTATACTGTAGGTTGTGGTATCTCTGTTCACTTTAAGGGTGTTTAATATATGGAGATATACCTATCTCATAGAACTGGAAGGGACCCTGAAAGGTCATCAAGTCCAGTCCCCTGCCTTCACTAGCAGGACCAAGTACCAATTTTGCCCCAGATCCCTAAATGGCCCCCTCAAGGACTGAACTCATAACCCTGGGTTTAGCAGGCCAATGCTCAAACCACTGAGCTATCTTAAGGATCCTTAAACTCTGACTGAATAAAGTTCAAGGTGTGTGGAGGAGAGACGTGATCTCAATGCATTTTTGTTGGTGATGCATAGCAGACTGAGTTTAATCCCTTTTCTTGTACATCATATTTGTGTTTGATAAATAAGTTTGCTTTATTATATCAAATTGTTCATTGATTCTTGCTATTGTGTACCCTGGATGATGCATTTTTGCACTGTTTTAATATAAAAGGGTGCTTTTTTATTTTACAATTCCATTTTAAAAAATCTACTTTCCAGAAGTAAAGTGACACTGTACTCATTCTTGGTGCAATATATTATGGCACTGGCACATGGGCTCATCAGTCACTAATCTCTGCTCGGGTTAATGTTACAGTTTATTACTTTAAAATTCTCTCAATCAAATTCAATTCTCTTGATCTTTGAACTGATGTTATCTTGCAATTGTTCCTTTAACAGTTTGCCACTGAAATTTCAACACTATCCTCACAAAGAATGAAAAGTGCTTTGCAAACATCCAAGAAGACAGCTATGCAGAGAAGCAAAATAAAAGACCTAGCACACTTGGGTCAAACTGATGGTTTATCTTAGACACATTCTAAACAGCACCATGCTGGGAAGCTTACAGTAGAAACAAAAAAACTTCCATAATGAGGGATGATCATTGCTCCCGCTAGCTTTTTGTTACTTTTTATGGCTCCAATTCAGCAAAGCACTTACACATGTACTTAATTTTAAATACCTGATTAGTCCCAATTACGTTAATGGGATTACTCTTGTGATGGGACTTATCAATGATTTCAATTTGTATAAACTCTCCCAAAATTTAACAATTCACTTTGGGGCATTATCCCAAGAGGATACAATGGGTCCCTCCTAGTTGCAGCTGTTCAGTTTTCATTATTTTCTCTGTTACTTTGGATACTTCATCAAATCCCCTTTATTCTTCTCCTGTTCAAATTAATAATTCCAGGGGGGGAAGAAGTAGAGAGTTCCTAGCAGCTGCAGTTCCCTGCACGCCCTGAGGAAACGGCAGGTCACCCAGGAAACTCCACACAAGCCTGGGACCCAGCAGCAGGCTGTTTTTCCTTCTGGATCTCTGCGCGGTAGGGGGATAGGTGTCTGGGCTGGGGTGGCCATGGCTGGGCTCTGGGGAGGAGAATTTGCTGAATTTTGCAGAACTGTTTAACACTGAAAAGAACTACGGTAAGTTGTACAGTATCTGGTGCTTTTTGCATATGACAAGGAATTTCAGAGTTAAAAGGAAAGTGGCCATTACACCTAAATATATTACCTAGGATAATATTTACATAATTTTTCTCTTTTTAATGAATCTAAACATATTTGCTTTTTTAACTGCTGATACACATGGCGCATACTTAACTGATTTATCCACTAAGTATTTCTCCTCAAAGAGTGTTTCAAGTTCGGAACCCAAAGGTGTATATCAGAAGTATAGGATTCCATCACCTTGAACCTTAACTTGGATATAAATATAGCTGCCATCCCATCTTACTTGGGTTATCTTGTTAAGGTTCTCACACTCCTGCATTCTCACTAATGTCAACTATTACTGACATAGTATGAAATAGAATCTGTACAATTTACAAAGCACTGAATATTTACAGCTAATGAACACACTGGTGGTTCTTTCAAAAAAAGGTGACATTGTTTATTAAGTGTTCCTTGAATAAATAGCCACTAAAGCATATTGCTGATCTACTTCAGAAGATATATATCTTTCAATGTAATTACATATCCATTAACACAGGGATTCTCAACCTTCTTCTTTCTGAGGCCCCTCCCAACATGCTATAAAAATTCCACGGCCCTCTTGTGCCACAACAACTGTTTTTCTGCATATCCAGTAGATTAAAAGCCAAGTCCTGCGTTAGGGGGGTAGCAAGCAAGGCAACTGCCCTGGGGCCCCACACCACAGGAGGACCCACGAAGCTAAATTGCTCAGGCTTTGGCTTTCAGCCCCAGGTAGCAGGGCTTAGGCTTCAGCTTTCTGCCTCAGGCCCCAGCGAGTCTAATGCGAGCCCTGCTCTCTGGTTTATTTTGGCAGACCCCCTGAAACCTGCTCACGCCCCCCCCACCCCAGTGTCCCCCCGGGCCCCTAGTTGAGAACTGCTGCATTAACACTCCATTGTCTCCACAAATGTGTCATGCTGCCTATGCCAAACTACTGTATATGAGCTACTCTGTACATTGTTTAAAAATCAGGATTAATCTACAGTCTCAACTTTAACCCTATGCCTATATTTAAGAAAATCATCAACTAGGAGCACCAAATTTACAAGCAATACTATCGAAATTCAATGGAATTTTAAAACATACACTGGCAACTTAGGAAACTATGAATTCTGCCAGTCTATACCTATCAAATTAAAAACTGAATTGTTGGTATATTATTAACATCACTATTGAGCTGCTGATGCATAGCAGCAACTGTGGATTCAATAACAAAAATCCTATCTTAATAGGATTTCCACTTGAAGTACATAATTAGTTGATTTAGTTGTCTCATACAAATGTAACAACTGCCATATCAAAATGGACCAACAGCCCGTCTAGTCCAAATCTTGTCTCAAACAGTAGCCAATACAAGATGCTTCAAAAGAGGTAGTAAAGCTCAATAGTGCAAATGAAGTAGTTACACTATAATATAGCAAAAAATTAATTTGGTTTTTAACCATTTGGGGGTCAATAAACTACTTAGAGTAGATACAAAAGAGTGAGGTCAGAAAGAGGGCGAAAGGCACTAGTGCTAAGGCCCTCCCTGGAATATTCTTAGCAGTAGCAGCTAGACACCATGGCACTTTGTGGGAATGCCACATGCGCAAATTTAATTCTTTGCTGACCGACCTGAGGCTTGCTGGCTGCAGAAGCAGCAGAAGCAGAGAAAGAATGAACTAGGCTGGGGAAAACGAGAGCATATGAAAGCAAATGTGGGAACAGGAACACTTTGATGTTGCCAGCTGGGCCCTGCTTAGCTGCATAAGCAGCTCAGAATCTTATGCTAGGCTGAGTCCCTGTCTTCATTCCAGAGACATAGCTTGTCCCATAGTTTAGGGACAAAGCTAGAGGGAGAGGGGGAAGGAAACAATGTCAAAAAAGTCCTCAAAAAAACTGAGAGAGCTGCTGAAGAAACCTCTGCCTTCGAGCACGGAAGCAGACAGGGGCATAATGTCAGTGCAGTTCACTTTGCATCCCTTTAGAGGGCACAGACAAACACTGTACTGGGGGAGGAGGAACTATTATCTGTCTTTGACACTTGAAAAATGCTGAAAATCCCAGCCAGTTCTAAGCCTGATGGAAAAGAGGATTCCCAGGAGAGAGAAATAACAACCACAATATATCAATATGGGAGAATGCTGTCTATGGATATGTCTACACCACAGCTGGAAGCATGCTTCCGAGAGCAGGAAGACAGACATGCACTAATTCTGCTCACGCTAGAGGGCTAAAAATATCAGCATAGCCAGTGTGTAGCATAGGTGGGAGATCAGTCTATTCACCTGAGTACAGCCCTACCTAGAGACCTTGGGTATGTACTCGGATGGCTAGCCTGAGCCGCCACCTGTACTTCCCTGGCTATGCTGCTATTTTTAGCATGCTAACTCCAGCAGAGCTAGCACGTCTGTCTACCCATGCTGCAAAGCATGCTCCTAGTCCTAGCTGCAGCAGACATACCCTTTGGTACCTCCCCATCCTTCTAGCTTTTCTTTTTGTTATTCTTATCTTATACCTAGAGCCCTACCAAATTCATGGTCCATTTTGGTCAATTTCATGGTCATGGGATTTCAAAAATCGTAAATTTCAGGATTTCAGATATTTAAATCTGAAATTTCAGGGTGTTGTAACTGTGGTGGCCTAATACAAGAGGGAGTTGTGGGAGAGTCCCAAAGGTTACTATAGGGGGATCGCGGTATTGCCACCCTTACTGCTGGTGGCAGTGCTGCCTTCAGAGCTGGGTGTCCGGAGAGTGGCAGCTGCTGGCCAGGAGCCCAGCTCTGAAGGCAGCGCCACCACCAGTAGTAGCGCAGAAGTAAGGGTGGCATGGTTTAGTATTGCCACCTTTACTTCTGTGCTGCTGCTGGTGGGGGACTGCCTTCAGAACTGGGCACCTGGCCAGCAGCTGTCGCTCTCTGGCCACCCAGCTCTGAAGGCAGTGCAGAAGAAAGAGTGACAATACCGTGACCCCTGTGCAATAACCTTGTGACACCCCCCCCGACCTCCTTTTGAATCTGGACCCCCAGTTTGAGAAACGCTGGTCTCCCCCAAGAAATCTGTATACTGTAGGGCAAAAGTACACAAAAAACCTGATTTCACGGTCCGTGACACGTTTTTCACAGCTGTGAATCTGGTAGGGCCCTACTTATACCCTAAGAAATATGAGAAGAGTGAAACCTTACAAAAACCCTAAATATTAGGAAGAAAACCTGACACTGCTTATCTCATTAGAAAACAACTCTCAGACATTAATCTATGTTGCTAACCACCCTTACAACCATGAAGCTTGGCGTGATTGCAAAAGGCACAAGGGTTTTTGACCACAGAAAAATCACGAGTCAGAATTTGGCATTTGTGGCTTAGCCTCAACAAGAGTTAAAAAAAAGCAAAGAGACCTTTAATTACCTTTCTAATGAAAAAAGAATGCAATAGCTTGCATGCAATCATTGCTTTTTGAAACTGATTTTCACCTGAAACATTTATTCCTCACTCAAGATGCTGTGTTTAGTTTTACATTTGTTAGAATTTCATTGCTCTTGTACTCTGATTATTCTAATAATTTTTTTTCCAATAAAATATTAAAAGAAATAATAAACTTTTCTTTTTTGGCTTGGAGATTGAACACTAAAGACAGTGAGGAAAGGTAGAGAGAAAAGGACAACAGTGAGGATCCTGCAATCTGCCTCAACAAACGCATGCATAAGTCATGGGCCTGATTCAAAGGACATCCATTGACTTCGATGAGCTTTGGATCAGGCTCTATAAGAATACTGAGGGCTGACGCCTAGCCAATTTGTTGGCTAATTAACAGATAAAGCAAATATTTTAGAAGTAACAATTTGAGGATTTTGTTAGAGCCGTTACTCTAAATAGTAAGCACATTCCATACTAAACACATTTCACACTCTAGTAAGGATCAAAGGTTCAGTGCTTTTGCACAAAAGGGTAGCATTCATTAAAGAGGGTTTGGAAAGAGTAGTAGGATTAGACCTAGTTATTCTGTTAAATAAATTACCAAATAGCTTGTTAAAAATTAAGTTCTATTTAAATATTCTACGATGTCATAGGCTGAAAAAAGCCTGAATATAACTGCTTCAGAAAGATGATAATCTACAGAGTTTGTCTCCGATATTGAACCTGTTGAAAAAAGAATGCAAAACCTATTACTTATATCACAAGAGTGCCCAAAAACTCCAATCAGAGTTGGGGCTCTGTTGTGCTAGGTGCTTTACAAACACCAAGGTAGATAAGTTAAAAGCTTGAAGAGCTTACAATTGATTACCAGTTTCTTGATTATGATACCATTTATTTAGAGAGTCATAACCTTAGTGGTGTAACTCATCCAAGTTTCTAGTCCCCTTGGAACAATTTTTCTACAGTTGGCTTTCCCTGGACTCTGGTGTAATAAGCCTTCAAAATCAGTAGAGAAATGTAAAAGAAAGGTCTTAGAGCAGATTGTTATTCTTACTCATTGTTCTGTGTGTTTCATATGGTACAAGTATAATAGATCTAAAAAGCTTAAGTATAAAGATTATTTAAAAATCTACAAATGGAGAGGACTGCTTTCTAGAATCTGAAAGGGCCTTAACCTCTGAGGGTTATAACCTCAAATTACTAGTCAAACTTTTATAAAGCCACACTGAAGAGTGAGGGGCAAGAGCTACATGCTAACACTGCTTCCCCCACTCATGTTCTTATCTACTTTTGACCCCGTCCAAAAATGCTTCACTTGGAAATGAAATACATAGCCTTAAAAGTTACTCGGATTATTTTTTTCTGTCTGGGGTTGCTGAAACCACAACATCCTTGCTGTTCCACTGAACTGAGCATTGAAAGCTTTGGAGAGGGTTTAGTTGAGGTTTACAATGGCACCGACATTTTATTTTCCATCTGGCTGTGTTTTTCTGACTCCGAGAGCAAATAACCAACGGTAAGTATGTGATATTCCTACCCTGCTCCTAACATAGTACACAGACGCCCAACCTGAGCAGGTCCAAACTTATCCCCTTCTCCCTTGTTTTTCCTTTATTGTTAGCTTAAGTAACAGCAAACTTCAGCCAAAGCTTGCTCCTGATCTTGGAAATTTCTAGAGTTGCTCCCTGTAGAACCCCTATGTTCCTGCTCCTATTTTCCCTAGTTCCTCTGCCTTAGACCTGGTGTAGACTAGAAAATTAGGTCACCATAACTATGTTGCTCTGGGGTGTGAAAAATCCGTACCCCTAAGAAGCATAGATAAGCCGACCTAAGTCGCCATGTAAACAGAGCCAGGTCGATGGAAGACTTGTTCCATTGATCTAGCTTCCACCTCTTGGGGAGGCTGATTACCTATGCTAATGAGAGAATCCCTCCCATTGGTGTAGGTAGCATCTACACTGAAGCACTACAGCAGCACAGCTATGCTGCTGTAGCATTATAAGTGTAGACAAACCCTTAGTAAAGCACACAAAGTCCTTTTATTCTTCTGGGTTGGTGATAACTAAATTCTCCTAATCTGGTTGCCAGTGAGTCTGCAGAAATCGCTTGGCATTTTTATGCAGGGCCTTAGCAACTGACACCCTGTCAACATGTGTCAATTCAGCTGGTGGATTAGAGGAAGAACAAGATTTTTAATATTTTCATTATGTTTATTAATATTTAATGGTGCACTGTTAACCTAGCTTATAAAAGCTTCAGAACCCAACCTTAACCACCAAGCAGCTCAACTGATGAAAAAGAACTAGATGACTTTCAGATTTTACTATATGGATTTTAGAGTATTTGCTTTCAAGTATTTCAATCTTCTATCATATTAAATGAAATTTTACTAACTGTTGTTTTCAACCATCTATGATTGAGCTAAATGAGTCTGCAAGGAAGCAAATTGTTCAACGGTACCTATTATCCGTTTTGGTATGCTGTTGTATCAGCATACATACAGTAGTACCACAGAGGCTAGAAATATTACATAAAACTCTGCAGGTCACTATTTATATGTGAACTTAGGACCCATCAATATGACCCTACAATTGACTTAATTGGCAAAATCTCTCCAAGCAAAGGCACATTGTATAAAATCTATTCATAATTTGGCACCAAGAGCTTATGCTCACTTATCAAACACAATCTGCAAACATGCCCTTTGCTCGAACCAGTCTATTAATTTTTATTTACCTGCAGCTAATACAGACTCTGGCTTTTAGAGTTATAACCCCAAGCATTTGGAATAATCTGCCTGTAATATTGAAATAGGCAAATGCAGAGCCTGGTGTTATGAACCCTTTAATTTCTTATCTTCTGAAGCCTTACCAGTGCAAAAAATCTAAGATTGTGATAGCTGAATATTTCTTTCGACTATTTTAGACTGATTGTCTTGCATTATATTGCTTGTATGACGCTGAATTATGTTGTTCCAAGACTCTTTGTCACCTTAAAAAAGCCAGTTGTTTATTCCAGGCATTTATCCCTATAGCAGAAATATTTCAAAAATATATTGTAATTTTTATATACATATTTTAAGACTAAGAACAACCAGAAGAGACATACAGTTGCCAACTTATTATTGTCATGGAGATCTGAGGTGAACACTACATAAAACACTGTAATTTAGGCACTATCTTTTGCTGGGAGTTCTGCATTGACACCACTGTATGAAATAATATAACATGACATATAGAAAAGTGGTAAATTGCTCTTGCAGCTACAGCAATGGTTTTAAAGCACTTACAAATTTTCTTAGTCATTTAATTCTGAAGATTAAGTGTCCAAGCTATTGAGAACTACAATATAAAAGTAACTAAGCAGGAGTTTGGGGAATACCTCTCATTGCTCAACAATCCATTTGGTGTTTATTAAATAGTAATGTCCAGAAAAAAATCCTATCCAGTTCCCAGTACTCAGAAACATGGGGCCTTCGGAGTTTGTGGGAATGTGGAAATTGAATCCTCCATAGGGTTCTGCCGGGGATGGGGATGACTTCCTGTATCTCAAGGATTAAAATGGCACTATAATGATGTTTACTGTGACTCTTATAGCAGCACCACAAAAACAGTTTAAAAACCATTTGTGGGAGATAGGGAAGATAGGAATTTTTTCAGGTATCTGATTATACTCTGAAAACAAGAGATCTCTTCCATGCAGGGACAAAAAAGAACCATAGTTTGGGGGTGGAGGTGGGGGGTTAAATAGGGAGTCTAACACATTTCAAAGACACCTTTAGGTTGAATTCAGCACACGTAGAAAGTGGGTTTCTAGTTTCAAGGGATTTTCATCTTGTAGTCAGAACACATTTTCTTACTGGTATAGCAAAAGCAGAACTCAAGTACATGGAAAATATTCATTCCTCATAGAAAATCTGTCTAAACATCTAAGTAATAAATACTGTTTACAAACCACAATTCTCAAGTTGACACTATTTTTTCTAATAGTACATGCTCAAACACAAGAGACCTTATTATTCTCCCTTTCCATTTGCAGTCCACATGGCCAAATTACTATTTTTTCCCTTTAAAATCCACCAGTAACTCCTAGAAACACTGCAATATATGATGTGCATCTGTGGGGAGCTTCTTGCCCCAATTATCTGAGAATTACTTCAATCATCAATTTGACTTAGCCATCTCAAACAAAAGGCACTTTCAATAACCCCAACACCAAACTCCCACAAAGCATGCTTCAGATTACAAGTTTAAATCAAGAAAATATTTGTATTTATTTAAGAGAGATATTACTTAATACAAATTCAAAATTCAGATTTTATAAATACATACACACTAACTATACAGAATGAAAGTACAGAACTAGAAGGGATACAATTTCTCAGAATATACTCTCCAGAAGTAGAAGTTATTCCAGCATTTGTTAAGAAGTTCATTATTGTTTGCAGATAATGTCAGGTTACAACTGTGACGGTGCCCCCCATAAGGCTTTATGGAATATGCTTATGATTGTATATGTGACATAACTGACATATGCTACATATGCCATGTAACATATCTATGTAAAGGTTATGATCTACTCCTATTTGTATGCATGTATCATTTTTGTATTCGAAGTTATGAATATTGGCTGTGTACTGGCTTGATTTTAACTAGCCTAGTAGAGCATTTGGTCAGCTTCTTGAGAAAAGTGCAAATTAAGTGCCCAATCAACAACCACTTAAGCCAACAATGAACTTGAAGATGCCAATCCACATCTGAGCCTTCCCAGGAATGTGGCTTGACTGGTAAAAACTGAGTCATGCATGGACATGTGGCTTGCCCATGTGACTCCAAAACACCATCTTGGAGCTGGACTTTGCATAGGCGAGAGGAGGGGGTCTCCAACCACAAGAGAAAGTCTATTTAAACCCCTGGGAGACCCCTCCATTTGGTCTTCAGCTGGCTAAAGGGATAGCCTCTCGACCCCCAAGGATACCTGAAAGAAACTGGAACAAAGGACAGTAACTACAGGGGGTGTGAGTGATTGCTGGACCCAGACTAGAAGGAGACTAGTCTGTAAAAGGAAGCTTACTGGAACTGGTGAGGTTTTTATCTGTAATCAGTTTTATTACTGTATTAGGCTTAGATTTGCGTGTTTTATTTTATTTTACTTGGTAATTCACTTTGTTCTGTCTGTCATTACTTGGAACCACTTAAATCCTACTTTTTGTATTTAATAAAATCACTTTTTACATATTAATTAACCCAGAGTATGCATTAATACCTTGGGGAGGCAAACAGCTGTACATATCTCTCTATCAGTGTTACAGAGGGCGAACAATTTATGAGTTTACCCTGTATAAGCTTTATCCAGGGTAAAATGGATTTATTTGGGGTTTGGACCCCATTGGGAGTTGGGCATCTGAGTGTTAAAAACAGGAACACTTCTCAAGTTGCTTTCAGTTAAGTCTGCAGCTTTGGGGCACGTGGTTCAGACCCTCGGTCTGTGTTGGAGCAAACTGGCGTGTCTGGCTCAGCAAGACAGGGTGCTGGAGTCCCAAGCTGGCAGGGAAAGCAGGGGCAGAAGTAATCTTGGCACATCAGTTGGCAGCACCAAGGGGGTTTCTGTGATCCAACCCATCACACTGTAAAACTAGCATGACTTTTTTTCTTAAATAGAATGTTAATAAAGTCATGTTACAAGATCAGGGCTTGCAAGTGGTTGCATATGTTAGAGAGCTCAATTACTAAAATCTAACTAAAAATACTTCCTTTTCACTCTATAATGACATTGATTAAGCCAAAGGCCCTGAGGAGTACTAGATTCCACCATCATGGAATTTAAGTTTTGGAGCAGCTGTCTCAGAAATCCTCCTCCCACTGCAGTAATCTAGTTTTTCCTGGTGATTCACCCACCATCTCATTTTCTGTCTTTCTATCCAGTTGAAGCATACTCATTACCTTCTGCACATGTTCCTTTTGCTCCTTCAAAAGTGGGAGCTGTATTGTTTTCAATGCATATGCTTCAACTAGTTGGTAAGTACTACCTTATTTTTGATACGTCAGTGCCTAGAATGTCATACAGTACTATAGATGTGGTCTCACCAGCACTGTATTCAGAGGGGCTGCCACCAATATGGTCAGTAACATTGTGTATTTGCATATACAGTCCCAAACTGGCTTTAATTTACTTTGATGTTACCTAGCAAGCACATATCTACTATTCTCTATGCCCTCCTTCCACCTCTACTGAGAATTTAGTTTAATTAGCTTGCACTAGTAAACTAGCCTATCTTCATTCCAGAAGGAGCGAGGAGAGCTCCTCCTATGCCTAACCATTTTTATTCCTCCTCTCCTTTTTTCCCCCCACTTCCCCTTTCACTTCCCCTAGAGGTCTTCATGTTCCCTCTCCATTTTTCCCTTTTGACCTCACCATCCCCAGGGTTCCACGTTGTGACAATCTTCCCTTTGATAACTAGACATACAGCTCGTTCAAGTTAGCAATCTTGCTCCAGTCATGTATTTCTGGGGTCCTACTGGTTTTGGCACTACATGAACAGTAATCAGACCCTGGCTGACCTAGGATTCAAGGGACCAGTGCCCTTCCTCTTTCATAGCATTAGGCCAGTGCTGTTCTTGCACACAACACCTGCTCAACACTAACAGAGTGAAACTGACAAGGATCCAGCACACTGTTCTGAAGCAAGGTTTCTTTCACTCACTATGGAAAAGCCAAATGACAATGATGCTGCCAGTTTCTGCCACACCCTGGCATTTCTTAAAGCTCTTTCCACAAATATTGCCCAGGAATCTAAATACAATGAAATGTACAATGAAATCTACCAGTTAGATTATGATTAAAGATAAGGCTGACCTTAATGTGCCTGAGGTCTGGAAATACACCTCTACCCCGATATAACGCGGGTTCGCATATAGCGCGGTAACCCCGGGGCTCCGACAGCGGGGCTCGGGCGGCGCTTTAAAGGGCCCAGGGCTCCGGCTGCTGCGGGGAGCCCCAGGCCCTTTAAATCACCGCTGGAGCCCTGACACTGCTACCCCGGAGCTGCGGCAGCGGGGCTCGGCCGGTGATTTAAAGGGCCCGGGCTCCCTGCAGCGGCTGGAGCCCAGAGCTCTTTAAATCACCGCTGGAGCCCTGCCACTGCTACCCCGATATAACGGGGTTTCACCGATAACGCGGTAGGGATTTTTGGCTCCCGGGGGCCGCGTTATATTGGGGTAGAGGTGTATCACAAATTAAGCCATAAAAATAAAGTGATCGATAATATGCTTAATACACTGATCTAAAAGGTTTGAAACTGTTTGAATTAGAGGCCATGTAGTATAAATGCACAGAGAGTTACTCCAGGGCCAGGCTTATTTCTGATTATTTTACATTGTTTCAAGTGCATGGTCCTGAGTATTCTTTTTTTTTTTAATGCAAACTTTTTGCTGTTCTTTAACCCTTCAGAGAATAGAGCCATTTGATTGTTTTGTTTTCCTAATTCTACCCCTGATACAAAATCAGTCAAAAATCAGGTTTAGAATTATTTTTTAATTCTGTACTCCATTGCAGGTATCTTTATTCAGACTATTACAACACAATGTCACCTGCCATATATTATTGCTATATGATATGATCATTTGTTGCTGAAATTTCTTTCCTTGCCAACGACACAAAAATGAAAATTTAGTTATTGAAAGTAACAACCAAAAGTATACCTATTTACAGTCCAATTAACTTAGTATGCAAATGGCAAAAACTTGAAAGTCAAACACACAAAAAATGATTAAAACTTGAAAACTAATGCAAACATTTTTAAAGTGTATAACAATCTGCTCTTTAATGAGAGATAGAAAGAGGATTTTGTAGCCAACATTTTATCCCAGAAGCTCCAAAGATGGCTTTTAGTTTATTTTTAAAGACAGCTACACAGTGCATGCTTACAAACACACCAACAAATCTCTTAATACTAATATTTTAGTAACAATTCATGAGGAATGTCATTCCATAACAGAAAATTTCCTATGCTAAACAAAAACAAGTTTTTAATGGAAGTGGCTTGACATATTGAACTATTTTATCTGCTTTCAATAATAGTGCGACCCATAGGCCAGGATCCTGCAAATACTTATGCATGTGTTTAACTTTACTACCCCGAATGCTCCAGTTACTACTCACAGTTGTAAAATTAAGTACATGCAGAAGTGTCTGCAGAGGCAGGATCTTGATGGCTAATTACTACTCTAAGAGGGAACTAATAATGGGTGTTTATATGCATCTATCACACTACAACAGTCAGCTCAGACTTCTAACTTCTAAGAAGAATCCCCACAGTTGCCTTTGAAGTTATAAGAAGTTTGTTTTCATTTCAAATTATTTTAAGGATAAGAGGGAATTCCTAGCTGCTATTTTTGATTCTTTCTGTATGCAAGGAGAACCTACATAGGGGTATATGAACATCTCAAAGTCTTGTTTCATTTTAAGATAACTTCTTTACATACAGATTTATTGTGGTCTTAATATGGTTGCCACATGTAAAATAAAATGTCAGTATAAGGCTAAAAACATAAAACTAAAATATAATATAAATATCAACACAACATACTCTAGAACAGGGGTTCTCAAACTGGGGGTCGGGACCCCTCTGGGGGTCGTGAAGTTATTACATGGGGGGTTGCGACTTGTCAGCCTCCACCCTAAACCCCACTTTGCCTCCAGCATTTATAATGGTGTTAAATATATAAAAAAGTGTTTTTAATTTATAATGGGGGGTCGCACTCAGAGGCTTGCTATGTGAAAGGGGTCACCAGTAAAAAAGTTTGCGAATTACTGCTCTAGAATGTAGGCTATCTTGAATAATGACGTTTGTCGGGGCTAAATACTCTGTAACTCATGCCTTGTGCTTTACAACATATTCAAGATGGTTTTATTATAGTCTAACATATCCCTCCTGTGCTATTGCTTACTTTTTTTCTTTTTTTTTTTAAACTGTTCTGTATGGTTTCTCCTTCCCACACACTGTCTACCATACACAGTGTTCTTTCTTCCCTTCTGTTTCAATTTGTTTCTTCTTCCCAACAAGACATGTTGGCTCTACTCACATTTGGAAGTGCTTGTAAAGTGAAATTAACATGAGAATTCTGCTCCTGAAAGCATGCTTCAGTGAGCAGGAGTCCTGTTTTAATCTGTTCTACAAATGCCTTCATACAGAAGCAGAGCACACAGGTTCAGCAGGCAAATGAAGCTCATACACAGAGATGTATTTTCATACGAGTTCTCAGGCATTAAACCATTGATTTTCATTAGAACAAAATTACAACATTCAAAAAAATTACATAAAGGTAAGATAAGCATCTGCCAAACAAACTTGAAAGTATTCCTTTAAAGTTCATGTATACAATATGGAGTATTTCACAAGCATACAAAGCTCTGAGAAAACATAGCCATTAACAGAGACAGCTGCAGGTGAGATACTGTGGGATAACTGCCCAGGATTTCCCAGAATGCACTCCCTTAAAAGGTCAGGCAAGGTGCTAAGTTGGACACAAAAATAATTGTGCTAGAAAAAAGCTGCTGTGTAGACACAGATAAAAACTCAACCAGTTAAATCTGAATTTTCCAAAGTGTTGGGTATGAACTGCTTTGGGGAGGGGGCAGAATAGTAGCTCACAATGCAAGGTTAAATGGAGGGTGGGGAACAGAAAGTTTCTCTTTCCTAAAGAGGAGCCCTTTGTAATGTGCACGGGCCTAAAAGTCTGCATAGCCTCTGCTGCTATTAAGATTTCACAATTTTGTAAGTTTTCACAGTTACTGTTCAGAAACTTGGAGTGGCCATGAAACCAACAAAAATCATACCAATTACTCTGCTGCTGCTTGAGAAAACTATGAGTGTCAGCAGAGGCAGATAGTGGAGCTAATCACCAGAGAGAAGGACTTGAACCACAGAGGTTGGGATAGCAGAGTAAAGCAGAAGAATCTCTTCTGGTCACTACTGCAAGCAGCTAGGAGCAGACGAAAGGCTACAGTGGTGAAGACCTCACAGTGGCAAGATGCTTGTAGGATCAGAGAATTATTATTCTCCCAACTGGGGGTGTGCACATGCATTTCAGTCACATTAACCCTACCTTGCTAGCTCCTGAATGCACTGTTCAGAGATATACAGATAACTAGGAGCTCTGCTGGCACAATAGAGTAGTCCCACGGAGGATTAGATATGGTACTCAGCAGTTTTAATTGCACCACTCGAGTTCTGGTATCTGTGACATCCCTGAATAAACCTTTTTCACATAACGATCACTCTATATCTCTATAACTCTCAATCTTCATCCTGCACACCTTCACTAGAAGAGCCTGAGAGCTTAAATTCATAACTTTGCTAGACACTAAAAATCACGGTCTTAATAAAGATACTGGATTGACGACTTATTACAACAATCTGTAACTCACTAACCCTCTTTTTTTGTCCTATGACTAAAGCTGTGAGTCCGTCATGGAGGTCACGGATTCCGTGATTTTCCGGGACTTCTGCAGCAGCCAGTGCGGCTGGCCGGGGGCCACCTGAGCAGCTCGGGCAGCCCCTGGGCCAGCCGCACCAGCCACTGCTGGGGCAGTCTTGGTTCCCAGCCAATGGGAGCTGCGGGGCCGGCGCTCAGGGCAGAGGCAGCACACGGAGCCCCCTGGCCGCAACTCCACCTAGGAGCTGAAGAACATGTCCCCATTTCTGGGGAGCTGTGGGGAGCCTGCCAGCCCCGCTAAACCTCCCCCCTTCCGCCCCTCCCCCCCCCTGCGCAGCACCAGCAGGGGTCCCAGGCCGCATGCTGCCACGCCCCCGCCTCCAAGCACTCTCGGCGCCCCTGCCCCCCCCCCCGGACCACCCTCAGCACCCCCAGGCCGCCCCTCACCCCCAGAGCACCCAAGATTTAGTCAGGGGTATATAGTACAAGTCATGGACAGTCATGTGCTGTGAATGATTGTTTACTGCCCGTGACCTGTCCATAACTTTTACTAAAAATACCCGTGACTAAAACGTAGCCTTACCTATGACTCCAGGGGTGTTAATGGGCCACTTCACCTTCTATGTGTTTACTACTGATGTTAACAATCTGTTCCACCTTGTATTTAGCTGTGACACTCTGAGTACCTTTCCCAGACCTGAGGAAGAGCTCTGTGGAGCTCAATAGCTTGTCTCTCTCACCAACAGAAGCTGGTCCAGTAAAAGGTATCACCTCATTCACCTCGCACCTCTAATCTTCTGGGACCAACATGGCTACAACAACACACTGCAAATCATTGAATAATTATTCTGAGAAGCCAGAGTGACTTAAAGCAGTTTGAAAAATTTCTGGAGACCAAAAATAATTATATTTAAATGGTTTAAAATTAGATATGTACTGAAAATTGTCTCTGTACCACTTGCTATTTGGGACATTCAGCAAAAAAATATGTAATTTTTGATAAAATATTTCAGTTCACCTGTTATATTAGGCAAGTTATACAATGTGCAAACTGAAAAGGGTAAAAAGTCCTAATGTTGGCCAAAATGGAAAAGAAAGAAAATGTATCAAGCTTCTAAAATATTATAAACAATGGAATATGTTATTTAAAAAAAAATACTCTAGTGTTTGACAGAATTCTTTTAATTAAAAAGAAGAGGGGAGGAACACACTCACCGTTATCTTTGCTGCTGTTTTCTTCAATTGTCATTTGTTCTGCCAGCTCAGACAGTGACTCATCAATGGTCTGGCTTCCACGCAAGGTTAGGGAAAGTCTCCTCTTAAACTTTTTCATTCTATCAATGATCAATCTGGCTTAAGGAAGCCTGTACACAAAAAAGGAGGGAGTGGAATTCCATTATTATATCATATAAAAAACATAGGATATTAGTAGAATTGAGTTACTGCGCACACTGCTACAATCCAAAAAACAAATAAAAACTTGAGTTGCAAAATAGATAAATGAAATATATAAAATGGGGGAAATATTGCAGATGGTTTACTTGTATACACATGATCTTTTGGCTTGATCTAATGTAGCATGTAGTTTGCATGGTAGAAAGTTTTAAATTGTAATTACCTATGTGACGTCGCACCCCATAATGCTTTATGGGGGTATGCTTATGAGTGTAAATGTGACATAACTGGAATATGTTTTATGCTAGATATGCCCTGTAACATATCTTTGCAAAGGTTATGTTATGTTCTACTGAATGTATTCATCCTATCTGTATGCATGTATCATTTTTATATCTGAAGTTTTAAGCGTTGGCTCTATGCTTGTGTTTACAGTGTTTGCTGTAGGAAGCACATAAGGCAGATTTGGTCAACATAGTATGAAGGGGTTATTCAAGTAATTGTGAGTACTTAACTAACAATGAACCATGGGAGACGCCAATCCACATCTAAGCTTTCCTGGGAACAGTTCAGACTAACATGTAAACAATGGCCTCAGCCTGCAAAAAGCTGAATCATTCATAGACATATGACTTGCCCAGGTGACTGCAAAACTCCATCTTGTTGAAGGGATTTTAAACAGGAGAACAAAGGAGTTTCCACCCACAAGAGAAAGACTATATGAGCCCCTGGAAACCCCTCCATTTTGTCTTCAGCTGGCTCAAGAGATAGCCTTCCACCCCAAAGAGATGCCTGAAAGAAACTGGAACAAAGGACAATAACTACGGGGGTGTGAATGATTATTGGACCCAGACTAGGAGGAAGTCTAGTCTGTAAAAGAAGCTTATTGGAACATCTCTGAGGGTGAGATTTACCTGCATTTAGTTTCCTACTGTATTAGGCTTAGACTTGCGTGTTTTATTTAATTTTGCTTGGCAACTTACTTTGTTCTGTCTGTTATTACTTGGAACCACTTAAATCCTACTTTTTATATTTAATAAAATCACTTTTTCCTTATTAATTAACCCCGAGCAAGTAATTAATTCCTGGGGGAGCAAACAGCTGTGCATCTCTATCAGTGTTATAGAGGGCGAACAATTTATGAGTTTACCCTGTATAAGCTTTATACAGGGTAAAACGGATTTATTTGTGGTTTGGACCGCATTGGGAGCTGGGTATCTGGGTGCTGGAATCAGGAGCACTTCTTAGGCTGTTTTCAGTTAAGCCTGCAGCTTGTGGGGGCCGTGGTTCAGACTTGGATCTGTGGGTCGGGTACAGAGAGGATATGTCAGTGGCAATTGTTCTCAGTCACTCAATAGGTCCCATTCCTAATTCCCTCTTCCATGCTGGTGGAACAATGAGAAGAACAGACAACGCTGAATTAGGGCAACAGCTGGAAGCTCAAGATGAAAGAATCCAGGAATTAAGAGCATGCAAAAAAGAAAACAGTGTACATCAGAAATGATGGCTGGAGACAAATTCCATACATTGAATGAACTGGCTGATGAGTACTTGAGGCAGGTCCTAAAAGGATATGATAAAGCTAATTCTGTAATTGAAGTCTTGACAGATATGACAACAGTAACTCTGTGAAAAGTGCAGAAAGACAGCATCAGACAGAATCTAAGGTTGGATGCAAGAAATATTAGATGTTTGGTGGACACACTGTCTCTCCAAGGAAAAAGTTTCTAAATGTGACATCCAACAAGCAGTGACTTGTAAAACTCCTCTGTGAGTATATGGTTCAAAATGCATCTGAGAGTGTAGGAGCACACCCAACACAAACACACTTTCTTGCTGGAGGTGTTTTCAATGGTGAAGTGACAAAGTCTATCACCAGCGGAGGTGCTGAAGAACCAAAGACTTATACAGTACTCAAGAGAAGCAGACCCAAGCATGTGTGTGCATGCTGTATGTACCAATATGGCATTTGGGTCTCTTGGTGTCCAAGTAATCATAGGAATTAGGTCACCCGATACAGATATTTTGGTCGTTGCTGTTCACTACTTTCCAAAAATGGAACACACAGATGACATGTGGATCAAAACAAGCACCGTTACCAGCACAATTGAGAAGCGTTGCTTCATACCTGTGCATGCAATTTGTGATGCGCTCACTCCTGACTTCTGTAACATACCTGCTGACATGCACCTGTTAACAGGATGCAACTCTGTGTCATCCCTATTTGGTACTGGGGAAAAAAAATTGAGTTTAATGTTGTCAAAACAAAGGGAACTTACCACTTCAGAGATCTTGCCAAATTGGGAGAGAGTAACAGACAAAATTTCTGCAGCAAAGAAGTTGATAGCAATGTTGTATGACCAGAGTGAGAAAGAAAAGAAGACCCAAAGAGTATGTCTATACTGCAATTAGACACTTGCGGCTGGCCCATGCCAGCTGACTTAGGCTAAGAAGCTGTTTAATTACGGTGTAGACATTCAGGCTCCGTCTGGAACCTGAGCTCTAGGATCCTGAGAGGTGGGTCAGCTCGAGCCCAAACATCGACACTGCATTCGAACATCCCCTTAGCCTGAGTTAGCTGGCATGGGCCAGCTGTGGGTGTCTAATTGCAGTGTAGATATACCCAAAGAAACCAGAATTGCTTGCACCTCAATCTAGCCATCAAAAAGGACAAGTCATTGGCCAAACTCCCACCATGTGAGGACAGTTTGGAAGAGTATGTCAAAAGAGCATCTTGGCAAACAAAGATTTTGATGTCTTTGCACATAGATAAACCATATACTGGATCACCATTGCAAGATGGATAGAAAAATGTGTATGAAATACTTCCTGTATTCAAAGGCCCTATGGCATCTCAGCTTCTACAAGGCCTTATCTGCCTTGTACCAATAGGGGTCACTGCACAGTTAACTGTGTCTGTAGTCAGAACAATCTTCCCTGCAGAAAACTGAGTACATGTCAAGGCAATGAAAATTGTGTTAATCCATGCCCTCTTGACAGAGATCGTAATGATGAACAAGACGATGATTATGATGTTGACTAGAAATGTCACTAGCACTATTACATTTCAGTGACACCGGTACAAAATTATTAGATTTTGTTTTACCCTTTAGATTGTTGTTGTGATGCTTTGAGGTCACAAAGAAATACAATTTTATGTCTTGAAATAATATGTAGAATCATTAAACAAAGAGAAAAATGCAAATATTACAAAGTGGTCATTTTAACATGTTGATGGTGTCATTGTTTATCCCTATTTCTATGGTAACAGTACCACCTGACAGCGCCACATCATATGTCATCTTAAAGTAGCCATAATAAGCTTTGAAATGATATATGATGTGCATGTAAGTAGGGAGAGTACATTCCGTCGGCCAAATCAGTGGTGTCTGCCACTCACCTATCTCAAGCACGAGTACGACACATGGTTCCCACTCTGGGGAGAGTTCATGTGCTTTCTCATCCTAACAGTGACAGTACAGTAGAGCTGCTGCTATTCTTCTACATTTGGGGTCTGCACAGTACTGGGGAGTGCTGGGAGCTCGGCAGAGAGAGTGGTATGTGGAAGTCCGTTTTATCTCCCCAAGAACTTTGCAGAGGCCCAGAGCACCTTGCAATATTGGAGGCAGCCTAGTCCTTTGGTCCTTCAGAAGCAATAAGACAGAAAGCATCCAACAGACAGCTCCCCAGCAGGACTTGGAGAGAAGGCAGAAGACACTCAGGAAGGAAGGTAAGGAGAAGCCCCTTCTCCCCCCATAAGACCAAAGAAAAATTTGGAACAGTCCACAACAAAGCAGGAAACAGTAAACTCTCACAATCACTAATGTTGATATCAGAAGAGGAATGGAACCATCCACCTCTGCCAAAGCAAACAGCAGCAAGAAACAGAGGCCAGTCTGTAAAGGCTGAAGTAAAGTAAAGGCTTTACTTGAAGTGAAGTAAAGGCTGAAGAAACATTTCCCAACCTCCTGACCCTGCCTCCAGTTTCCCCCATGAGAGCAGGGAGTAGAAGTAAGCTGTGGAGTTGCCCCAGCCTCTTCCACATAAGCCTTAAGAGTGAGAAGCATGGACAACAGGGCCCTGGAGAAACCCCACCCATCAAGCCCTTAATATAGGACCTAGGACAACAGGCAGCGAGTTTCTCTATCCCTTGTCCCTTTCACAGACACAGGAAAGGAACAAGGATGGGAGAGCAACATGTACAGAACTCCCCAAACTCAATCCCCTCCACAGAACTGAACAGCAGGAGACAGTGCCAGGGAGAAGGGACGAGGGCAGGTGTGTGGGATGGATACTTATATTCAGGGCTGGTTCTAGGGGTGCCCCTGAGCACCAACTTCCAGGAGTGCTGGACTGCTAAGCCACTTTGGTGTTTCGTTTTGTGGCTCTGCTCTGATGGGCTGGTCGTGGAGTTGGATATGGGGGAGGAGGGCTCAGTTGCTAGGGGTGGGAGATAAGATGAGAACAAGGAAGGAGGGAACTCCTTTGCAGAAAGAGGCAGCAAGAGAGACAACAGCAGCAGTTATGACTAGGACAATTATTTAGCTGTAGCTGCTTACAGATATGTGCACAATAGGCCCTTACTCCCCTTGTTGTGCATATATTTATCCTCACTTGTATGGATCTTTCACCCAGCAACAGAGGACAACACACAAAACAGGAAAACCCAGTGAAAAGGCGAAACATTTAATTGATACTCATCATCTAAACTGAGGGATATGCAAAAAGTAAAGTAAAACAGGATTTTAAAAATCATGTCACTGTAATAATCTATAATGTTTTTAGTAACATTATTAACAACATGACTTTTAAACGGATGGTATCCCTTTAAGATGAATCACTCTCCTTGTCTATTTATATGGAGCATTCTAAACAAAAGGGTAGAATCAGATGGAGGCGGGTGGTAGTGGTGGGAGAACACATTCACAAAAGGAAACCATACATATGTTCTTAAGTGAACACAGAGAGACTAGATGGCACACTGTGCTAAGTACATTCAGACATGGATTAAGACAGGATCTTTGGGACTTGAGCCCAGAAGTCTGAGAAGGCCAGATGCAGCACAGAATCAGTGACAAACAGAGTCTGTCCAGAGACAATGTGGTAGGGAGCAGAGGAAGGAAAGATGATCCTGTCCAGGAATGACAACAGTACAGATAGAAAAAGCCAGGAGTCCAGCAGTGGACGATGTTGGAGGGGAAGAGGATACTGGACCACTGTACAAACCCAGCCCAGTTACGTCAGAAGTTTTTAAAAGTATTTTGCCTCTTACCCTAGTCTAAATTTGTACACACAGCAAAACCGCATCACAGGTCTGACCACTTCACAATCTCTGCTCAAGAGGACGCATGACTAGAAAAGCAGGAGTTTTGCAGGCCACAACTAAGGAACTTCGTTAGAGCAGTATGGAGAAACTTGGATAGCGACTCGCTGTTTCAACTGATGTTAATATCTTGCATTCAAGGACAGGAAATTCTCATTTTAAGAAAATGAATTTAAAGAACATTCCACTGAGAGCATTTATACTTCCTGTTCAGGACTTGCTTATTGCATAAAATGAGGTCTGGAACTATGTGCATTTCTGTGCTTATTTTTTCCTTTCCAAAATGATGGACCTAAATTTTTCCCTCATGGGAAAGGACAGACTAGATGTGTGTGATCTTAGTTCACTGTACTAATGTCTTCTTTGAAACCTATATGTCCCAAATTGTGCTCGTCTCAAAAAGCACAAAAAGCCTGTGAGTGGACCTAAAGAACAGCCTATCTAGGTAACAGTCTACCTAAGGCAGTCTGACAGCCAGACAAGTTCTCTCTGATTTTCCATGTGGGCAAAAACTGAGGATAAAAGATGCCTTTACATGGAAACAGGATACCACAATGGGCTCTGATCCTGCACAGATTTAAGAATATATACAATTTTACCCAAATGAGTGGTTCTACTGATGAAGTAAAAAAGTAAAAAAAAACAAAAAAACAAACTACTACATAGATCAGTCTTGTACTGGCAGATGCATGGGCTAGATCAGCAGTTCTCAAACTTCATTGCACCGCACCCTTCAGACAACAAAAATTACTACACGACCCACAAGGGAGGGCCGAAGCCTGAGCCCGCCCAAGCCCTGCTGCCCCGGGGGGGAGCGGGCCAAGCCAAAGCCTGAGCGCTGCCGCCCGGGTGAGGGTGGGGGCTGTAACCTGAGCCCCACCGCCCGGGCAGTGGGGCTCGGGCGTTGGTTTCACCCATGGGACCCAACAAATCTAACGTCAGCTCTGGCGACCCCAACCCACTTTGGGGTCCTACCCCACAGTTTGAGAACCACTGGGCTAGATTATCTAAAAAGTCTTTCTAATCTCTACCATTATGAGTATAAGAATTATTTTGTTATTCATCTGTGGTGTGAGCTTTTTTAGAATAAATCTTTGCAGCATTTTGGAGGGTAGATGAAGTCACAGGAATATCACCTTTACATACAATACTGAGAGTCTCAGAAAGTGTAGTGTCTGAATCAGGGAGTAGGAAGGAATGAACCTTCAATAGAGTGCCCACTGAAAGAATAGTTTTCTGTACTCATTCTGGGATGGCAACACTACTGTGACCCCCTAGTGAAAAAAAAAATCCGAGACTAATAGAGTTGTGAAATATTACAAGGAATTTTACCATTGCTGCTACAAGCTTCATGGAACTGGGCATTTTAAAAGGATCCTTTTCACAAAATATTGGGGCATCTGAAAGGATAGCGGTCAGACTAGCCAATCATTTAGTCAGGGTATCGTCCCCTCTTCTTGCTCTAGAACACAGGAACCACAATCATGACCTTGTAATTACCCTGGAATGCTATTCATAAGACCACAAGTTAGGAATATTGCAGATGAGTAGGCTTCACCAGTTGTACCAGAACAATTTAAACAAATAGACATCATTAAAGTGGGTTGGGGGGAGAAGTGGGGGGAACTGTTCTTCAGTCACTTCTTCCTTCCATGGGAATTCAATTTTTAAAATAAAAAACCTGCCACTATTATTGTGGAGAAAGACATTTTGCATTGCTGGCAATCAATGAAGGAGACGGGGGTGGGACGGACCGACCACCAGCTAAGAGCCAGAGATGCCAACATTCTTTAGCTGATTCCTCATTGCTGCCTACCTGAATAGAAGACATCTATTAGTCCTGGGCAGGAGGAAATGAGGGTTCAGAGAATAATCCAAATATGCGATCCAACACAACCACTATATGCAACATGGGTCTCAAAGTCTACAATAATTTGAGGAGTAGTCAAGAGAATAGATACACAGTCTAAAACAAAAAAATTAATGGAGAATTTTGGCTGCTAAATGACATTTCTAATTTCCCCTAATTAAAAAAAGTAAGCACTTCTTCAGTAAACAAAGAAGATCTGATTTAAATCTAAAACTAAGTTACTTTACAGTCACCTATTTGGAATTAATAGCTATGACTAGATGCAACAAGATTGCTGATTATTTTCCCTGGAGCCCTTACCAACTGTAAAAAGAATCTGCACTGTCATTTTATTTTTTGAGCTTTAGAACATAGAGCATAATATTTATGACTGTTCCATTTTTTAAAATGCAAGGAATATATTAAATCTATACTGAACAAATTGTCTTCAACCTAACTATTCTACAGTGGAATGTTAGATATTAAAGAGACACACTTGAATGTAACTAATGGGAATCCTAGTTTTTGTAGATCGACAGAATGAGGACACAAACTATCTGATAAGATACAGCAAAACTGGCAGAGACATATTTGTTCCATCCATAAGACAATGTGAACTGAAGCAAACAACACTAGATTAAAGAGATTGATGCTTTTTATGAATATTTGCAATCTGCTGTTGTATAAGACTCCTTTGATATTTTGCTCAAAAATAAAACACTATTGCTTCCTGAGAAACCCCAACTCACATTGCTGAACCTTAGCTTTAAATACACAATGGCTGTAAGACTATAAATATTTTTCTATACAGAAAAATGTACTTTCCATCATCACCACCATTAATTCATAAGAGTTAAAGGTATACATATAAAATTAGGATTTCAACAGATCTAGGAACGGCCCTTCTCCTTACCCCCAATATTGTTTAGCCATAATCTCTAGAGCAGGGGTCAGCAACCTTTCAGAAGTGGTGTTCCGAGTCTTCATTTATTCACTCTAATTTAAGGTTTCGCGTGCCAGTAATACATTTTAACGTTTTTAGAAGGTCTCTTTCTATAAGTCTATAATATATAACTAACCTATTGTCGTATGTAAAGTAAATAAGGTTTTTAAAATGTTTAAGAAGCTTCATTTAAAATTAAATTAAAATGCAGAGCCCCCCGGACCGGTGGCCAGGACCCGGGCAGTGTGAGTGCCACTGAAAATCAGCTCGCGTGCCGCCTTTGGCATGCGTGCCATAGGTTGCCTACCCCTGCTCTAGAGCATATCACTGAAAACAAATTGTACTTTATTTCATTTTAAATTTGAACTTATCTATATGACCCAGACTAGTAATACCAAACTCTCCCCATTTCAGGTTCTCCATTCCCATATAGCTGAAGCTACCCTCCCACTTAGCAATATCAAAAAGGGCAGGGTGGTCATGTTTGAGGCACACTGAGGCATTGTGACCTCAGGATGAGAACCTGGGGGCACAGTTGTATAGAGCTTTGAAGGTAGTGTCAAGAAGCTTAAATTTGATATCAGGTGGGAAGTCAATGGGATGTTATTTGCTTGCAAATAGCAAGGGAAGTGGTCCACACAACTAGGAACAGAAAAGGCAATGGTCATGAGATAATCTCTCAAATTCTGTCCATAGTATAACAGAGTTTGAAAATTCCAGACCTAATTTCACTTTATCTTTCATTTTCCTGATGTCATCTAAATGGTTCGTCTTCTGGTAATCTTAATTTACCTAACTATTAAACAACTTAATTTTGCAAACCTTTCCAACCACACTAAAAAAAAGTATTACTCAATTTCTTTAGTCTGACGGAACTGGCAATTTGGATAAATTATTTGTTTCCAAATAATGGCATGAAGAGCTGCCCGCAGGAACTTGCTGGCTGCCGCTTCCCACAACTCCCATTGGCCAGGAACAGCAAACCTCTGCCACTGAGAGCTGCAGGGAGCCGCGCCTGCGTATGGTCAACGTCTGCAAAATGTCTCGCAGCCCACAATCAGATTACTCAGGATGCTTCACAAACATGCAAATGTTGGATCAAATTGGTAAGTTTTATTGTATTAAAGAGGTCTGTTACTGAACTTGTGAAACAGGGCTCTGCGGACCGCTGGTTCCAAGGACCACTCAAGTTGATCCTGAGATGACCTGCTGACTGAGTCTTCCTCCACGCTCTCCTCACCTGCTAAGTGAAGGGCAACTGTGATAGATATAGTTTGGATGTAACACAGCCATAGATTTCTTGCCTCCCAAACAAGAGCTGGGAATGCACACCTCCCTGCTTGTTGATGCAGTACATGGCTATGGTGCTGTCTGTAAGCACCTGTGCTACATGGACAAGCAACAGGTCTCGAGGGCCCAGGTCAATACTCTAAGCTTCTATATGTTGATATGGAGTATGGACCCCCAGGTGTGCCCACCTGGGGCCCCCGCCAATCAACTCCTTCTCCCTCCCTCCCAGCATCTCCTGCACGCCACGGAACAGCTGTTCCGCAGTGTGCAGGAGGCACTGGGAGGAAGAGGGAGGATCACGGACAGGCGCACTCAGGGGAGGGGGTGGAAAGAGGCGGGGAAGAGGTGGGGTAGGAGCAGGAAGAGGCGGGGCAGGCCCTTGGGGGAAGGGGTGAAGTGAGGGTGGGAAGAGGCAGGGTGGGGGAAGGGGTTTGGGGAAAGGGCGGAGTTGGGGTGGGGCCTGGGGCTGAGCACCCCAAGGGAAAATTAGAAGCCGGTGTCTGTGCAACAGACAACAAAAGGATTCTGGGTTCAATAGCCTGAGTTAAAACTGACGTAGGGCCTTCTTTCTGACCCAACAAATGGACGGAATTGTGTGTCCAAGCGTGATCCCAATCCTTCCTGGGGTGGGTTGAAAGGACTTGGTACAGTCTGTGTTCTTGCTCTGAGCAAAAGGGATTATGACTTGGAACCACAGGAAAACCCTCTGGTGGGGTTCAAAGGGCTGTTCACAGGCCAGGGCCCTTGTGGCAGTCAGGGGGTGATCTCTGGTAAGCTTGTTAGGATGCTTGGAGGTTCTTTTATTGTTTTTAATGTTTTCTCTGTAATGCGTTTACCTTAAGAATAAATGTCCTTCTTCAGAAAGAGCTGTCTGATAACTTAACTGTGGCAATTACACTGTTTACCATCTCTGAAGAAAAAAGTAAAGCAGGCCTGCTTAGGCAGTTTGACTTTGCTGGGGAATTCATAGTGTAGACAGGGTGCTCTGCAGCCTGGAAATACCCTGGTCAGGAAGGAGAGAACGAGTGTCTCCATCCAAGAGACAATGGCTGGGGAGCCAAAACCTAAGAAAAGGTGTCCTTGCTGAACCATAGAGCAAGAACACAGTGTAGTTGCCCTAAATTGTGACAGTCTTGTACTGGCTGTTCCCTGAAGTGGCCATAGAATCCCAAATCTTGAAAAATCTCTTTTCTGGAAGAAAGGCCCTGGTCTGAGTAGAGTCCAGGACTGCTCCAAAAATGTGATCCTCATTTCAATCTGCACAAAGAATTTCTCCCAGGTGATCAACAGTCCCGGTTACTGGAGGAGGCTACACATAGAATCATAGAAATGTAGGGCTAAAAGGGACCACATGGTCACCCAGTCCATTCCCTGAGCTGAGGCAGGACCAAACACACCTAGACCATCCCTGACAGATGTTTGTTTAATATATTCTTAAAAACATCCAAGGACAGGGATTCCACAACCGCCTTAGGTAACCTGTTCCAGTAATTAATTAGAAAGCTTTTCCTAATATCTAACCTAAATCTCCCTTGCTGCAGATTAAGCCCACTACTTCTTGTACTACCTTCCGTGGACATGGAGTACAATTGATCACTGTCCTCTTTATAACACCCCTTAATGTATTTGAAGACTTATTGTTGCTCTCTTCTAGAATCTCTCCAATTTGTCCGCACCCTTCCTAAAGTGTGGCACCCTGAATTGGACACAGTACTCCACCCCAGGCCTCACCAGTGCTGAATACAGTGGGACAATTACCTCCTGTGTCTTACATATGACCCTCCTTTTAATACACCCCAGAATGAGAAGCAAGAAACTGGAGTACCAAGGGTGTTGTTTAGGTCAGAATTCAGGTGCATTGGAAGAGCTGTTGGGGAAGCTTTAGTAGGGCCTGCCTTTCACCTCACCATATTAAAGAGGTATCTTCCATTGTCAATCAAGAGCTAAAAAGACAGTGTTCATTCCAGATAAGCAACTCTGAAAATATTGGAGTGAGAGACAAAGCCAAGATAAAGAAGGTCAGAGATTGCAGATGGGTTTTCATTGGCCAAATAACATAGTAAGAATAATTTATAATGTATATATTCTTTTCTTACAGGCATGTTAGTTCTGCCTGTCGTTCACAGTAATCATTATTTATTATTCTTGAGCATTTACTGAATGCTCTGCAGAGCACAGCTGTAACAGAAAATAGAAGAGAACAGGTCCTTGCATTGAACTTACAATCTAGAGAGAGAGACCAAACACTTCCACATATATTATAATTATTTAAATATACTTGAGTAATACTAAAAACTATGGAGTGGATTAAAACAGGCTGCATAGTAGAAATGTTTAGTCCTATACATTTTTATTAGGCACACAGAAGACACACACATCAAAAGGTAATGATAACTAGAACAAATCTCTTCGACAATAATTCTGACTGTATTTAGAGAAGGTATTTGAAAGAAGATGGAAGCACACTATATCAAGTTAAAGCAACTGATAGGAGAGTTTAAAAAAATAAAAAAAGAGTAGGTTACATCAAGATTAAATTCCACCTGTGGACATACAACAGAAGACAGCCCAAACTACATGTTTCCTACCAATAAGATGACATCATGTTTGCTACCAATAAGACGACATGCCAGAACATAACTATGATCCAGTTATGAGACACTGATTTAAACAAACAAATGCCATTCTACAAAACACATGTTGAAATGTGGTAAGACAAGACATTTAAGAAAAATAGTTTACTCCTCTAGAGACTTCTCCAAAATACAGATAATTAAGATACACATTTAAACAGACTAATCATTTGCTAGGTGTTTCCTAAGGAAATTTGGCAATTATAAATTGCTATAGAAATTAACTGAACAACTATTACAGCTAACATACTCCACCATTTGATGAGCAAAGCTACTACTGAGTGAAAAGTTTTGTCTGATTACAAGATACTTGTTTAGGGATCTTCTTTTATGTGTGTTCCAAAGATATTTTTAAAAAGAATTCTCAATAAGGCTATAGACTTTAAAAAATAGTGGCAACTAAAGATTCCTTTTAATTCAATATTCTGAAGATCTGGTTGAATTAATGAACATCCTTTATACTAATTTTATTTATTTCAATAGCTGCAATGATTCAAAATTAACAAGACAACTAGCCCATTACACCGCTACCTCGATATAACGCCACCCAATATGACATGAATTTGGATATAACGCGGTAAAGCAGTGCTCCGGGGGGGCGGGGCTGCGTACTCCAGTGGATCAAAGCAAGTTCAATATAACGCGGTTTCACCTATAATGTGGTAAGATTTTTTGGCTCCTGAGGACAGCGTTATATCGAGGTAGAGGTGTATCTCCAATGCCATACTTGTTGTAATAGGTAATATTTAGGGGCTTTTTTTGTTTGCTTGCTGTTTGGTAGTGTAGCGGGGTGGTCACCCGCTCCTGCCCTGAGGGGCTTAGAACAGCCCAGCAGAGGGCTGTGGCAAGGGGAAAAGCTGCTAGGCTGATTGGGGAAGCAGCAGTAGCTGGGCCACGCCCCAATCAGGCCTCAGCTGGCCCTATACAAGAGGCTGTAAGTCAGGAGCCTCTCTCTGCCTTCAGAGAGAGAAGGGCCTGGCTGCAGGGAGCTAAGGACAGGGTACCTGAGTGGAGCAGGGCTGGGGAAAGGCAGAGGAGCTCTAGCCTGGAAAGCCCGAGGCTGCAGCCTAGCAAAGGCCAACAGGTACTGGGGGTTGCAGAGGGCAGCCCACAGGCTGGCAAAGGCAGCAGGTCCAAACCCAACCTGGCCTATGATGAGTGGCTGACACTGCCGTCTGCCCCAGGGCGTGGGGGCTAGTTGGTGACTGGCAGTAGCCTACGACTGAGGCAAGGTGGGGATAGTGGGTGGGGGTTCCCCTGGGAGGGGGAGACCCAGAGAAAGGGGCACCGGGGTCCTGGGAGGGACACGGGCCAGTGGCAAGCCGGATCACCAGCCTGCAGGGGGCGCTCCAGGACGCTGGAAAAGCTAATTCCCGAGACGACCAGCAGGAGGCGCCGCAGGGGTGAGTCCGCTCCTCTACACGTAGCATAACATAAGAATCAAAAGAACTATTAAACAGGAAGCCATTTAAAATTATATTATAGAGTGAATGAGGTTATAGTAGAATTAATTTTTTTTTCAAAAATTAACTGCACACATTCATTATGGAATTTCTCTGTAGAAATACAATCAAATGTAAATTTTTAACTGCAGACTAAAATTTATTTGGCTACATTTCTATATGTCTGTAAACATGTCATTCACTTTTCCCAAAGGGAAAAATAGCACTACAGCTCAGAATGCTCAGTCACATATTAACGCAAAATTGGCTGCTTTCTAGCAAAACAGTCACATACTGTAAGATGGCAAGTAGACAGTGCTTTGAATGACATTAATACAGACAGAACCTATATTGTATTTAAAACATACTGATCAAGCTATATGGGGGAATAGGGACAGAAAACCAGAACTGTTTTTACTATTAGCAAAAGTTTAAATTAATTTATTCTAAAAGTACATGCAATTATTATCAATGCATACAGGGTGAACTTATTTTATATATCACAACAGGGTGCATTTTAGAAGCTTTTAAAAAGCTACAGGGTACTTGCATGATTACTGAAGATTACCTTTCATTTAAAAATAATAACTATGTCTGACTTGCTTTCAATGCAACCTAAATGTCTTAGACAGGTCATGTGAATTCAAACAAATCTGCACAACACCTTCAAAAGACAAGCCTGGGAACTTAAAATTCACAACTCTGCTAGACACCAAAAAGCATGGACTTTATAGAGGCTTTGTCTACACTAGCACTTTTGTTGGCAAAACTTCTGTCGGTCAGGGGTGTGAAAAAAATACCACTCTGACACACAAGTTTCACCGACAAAAGCGCCGGTGTGGACAGCACTATGTCGGCAGAAGACGCTCTCCTGCCAACATAGCTACTGTCGCTCATTGGGGGTGGTTTAATTATGCCAGCAGGAGAACTCTCTCCTGCCAGCATAGAGCGGGCTACATAGGAGACCTTACAGCAGTGCAGTTGCAGCGGTCTGTGCTGCTGTAAGGTGTGTAGTGTAGACACAGCCAAAGACACTGGGTTTACTGCTCATTACAACAATCTGTAACGCACTAACCGACCTTTGTCCTATGACTGTAGACTAGAGATATTAACTGCCTACTTCATCTTGAACATTCTCCTGCAACATGTTAACTCTTTATCTGTTCCACTATTGTATTGAACTGTGACACTGTGAAGGCTTGTCTGCACTTACAGCACTGCAGCTGCACCAGTAGTGAAAACACTCATGGGAGAGCATCTTCCGTCAGCGTAGGTACTCCACCTCCCCGAGAGGCAGTAGTTATGTTGATGGAAAAAGCCCTCACATCGACATACCGCTGTCTACGCCGGGGGGTAGGTTGGTATAACTACATCACTCAGGGCTGTGGATTTTCCACACCCCTTAGCGACGTAGTTATACTGGCATACGTTGGTAGTGTAGATCAAGCTTGAGTACCTTTCTCAGACCTGAAGAAGTGCTCTGTGTAAGCTCGAAATCTAGTCTCTCTCACCAACAGCAGTTGATCTATTCCAAGATATTACCTCACCCACCTTGTCTCTTTAATATCCTGGGACCAACACGGCTACAACAAACACTGAAAACAACATTTTAGGTCAGGTCAAACAAAACTGGAATTGGAATTCAATGGCAAAGCAATATCAAATCCCACCCCATGAGGGGGACATGTTATGAGGTAAATCTGAGGGGTTTTCTACATGAACATTTAGTTTGCACCAAAATGGCATGTGAGTCTACCCCACACTAGCCTGCTGTACACTAATTGTCTGGATGGACCCTGCTGATGTGCATTAATAGTTCCTTTGTGCACTTTGATCTACCCTCTACTCCCCACCATTTCAAAGTGGGGTACATCAAAGCACACTAAAGAATAGTTAGTGCACTGTGGGGTAGAGTCACACCCAATCTTGCCTCAAACTAAAAAGCAACACAGACTGCTGGGCTGAAATTAGGGGCGGGGTCAACAAAATCAGCAACAATACTGTTGAAAAACACAGGGCATTGATGAAAAAGACATTTCATTATCCTTCTTGCAGCACATATTAGCAAGTGTAATAAATTTGCTCTCAGATATTAATCTAACAAACAACCACGAACACTGCTCTTGTTATCTGAGGCATGACTTGTTCAAATCTTATTTTTTCAAACAAATAAAAATTTCCAAGAAATGCTAATATTAAGACTGGACACTAGAATATTCACTTCCATTATTCTTTACAAAGTTAACAAAGGGTTTTAAAAAGTGTTGTTAGCACCGAAAACTAACTAACACAAATCCTAACCACCATCTGTTAGTTCAAGGCAACTGCACCTGCATTTCCCCCCAGAGGTCTCAGGCATCCAGGTCCTCAGCCATTATCTTTTTTAGGTTGTGACCTATGTCTCACTCCCTTCTGACAGGTGTATTTTCAGGCTGCACAGTTCCCTGCCTTCACTGTGTTATTCCCAACTGAGACAGGCTACCCAAGGACAGCTGACTGCTTTCTCTTCAGAGACAGTGTAATTGCAACAGTTTCATGGTACCACAAGCACTTCCCGTGCAAGCCTACTTTATGCTTAATGTAAAAATCATTATAGAGAAAACATCAAAAACAATAAAAGAACGTACATGCATGCTAGTCAGCTTACCAGAGTTAACCCCACCTAACCTGTATTCTGGGAGGAGCAGTTCTTTAAACCCCCACCCAAGGATGATGCCCTGTGGTTACAAGTTCATCACAGCTTCAGCTCAGAACAAGCCCTCAGTCATATGACACTTGGGAGACGCTGGCTAAGCAGTCTTGCAAGAGGTGGAGTCTTCTGAGATGGGGCAGGTAGTGAAGCATGTCACAGTACACCAATTATGTTTCATATTTACCTCCTGCTCGTAGGTTTAGCATTCCAGCCAAACATTTCTTGTAAGGTTTTCACACCCTGAACATGATAAAGGCAGTGGAGGATAGCATACAGAATTCAAATAGTGACAAAATGTCAGCTAAAATCAATAAAGAAGATAAATGGCAGCAGCAGAAAAATATTGGTCAGTAAATAAATGTCAGTCAGATCAATAACGCAGAAGGGGTAGATTGCAAAAACAGTAAAATAATGGCAATTAGTGTCAATCAATGGCAATAAACCAGGGCATCGGTAGTTAGTAAATAGTAACTGAAAAGCAATAAACGTCTCTAAAATTTATTAGTAGGAATACTTAAAACCAGTATTAGGACACAGGTAAGATTATGGTGACTAATAGTAGGCAGAGATTAGTGATGATGTAGATAGGCTCCAGAACTTCTGTACACAAAGCAGTTACAAAGGAGAGTGATGGTTCTTCTGGGATCCTTTTTACAGGCCACTGCCAAAAGCCAAAGGAAGCCAACCGTTCTGGGACTGTACAGTGGGATGTGGAGAAGACTGCTTGGACCTAATGTCCCTAAATTGCTCTAAGAGAGGCAAGCCCAGAACTGTTTCCCTGGTGGCAAACAGTGAATTTTCTGGGGTACTTTTATCAGCCACTTCTGGAAGGGAGATGAAGGCAGCAGTGTTGGGCTCACATGGTGTGTAGCCATTGGGGAGCAGTGTCTCCAAGCAGCTGACAACTGGTTCAATGCGGGCAGGGCTAGTGTTCTCCCATTTCCCCAGCAGAGTCAAGAAATGAAATTCTATTTGCTCGTTGTCTGCAAAGTTACTTCTTTTGAATTAATAATGCTCTCTTTCTTATATTACTAGAACTTGTTCCTTATACCATCTCATTCTGCCAAGAGCAAGCAGGGAGCGCAATACCTTCCACTACAAAATAATTACCTTTCTGAATCATGATTTATTTCAGAGTTTGATGTTTGCTACTGTTAGTGACCTAGATACTAGTACCAAACTAAGACCTGGCTTGCTAAGATTTTACAAGGATATTACTTTGAATTTTCTTTTTCACATTATAAAAAATAAGTATTTAACATGTCAGTTAAATCACTCTGGAGAGGAAACAAAGGTCTACGGCAATCTAGCAGACAAACCCTACCCATATTATCTGAAAGACACTGGATAGATTTCTTCTAAAGTAATGGAGAACAATAAATCAGTGATTATTGCATCTCTCTCTCTAATTTCTAACTACATGCAACACATTGGGAATAATCTTTATTATTGTATTTCCGAGAAACTAAATACAACTATTTAACGTTAAAAAGTAAGTTACAGTTTCATTTAAAAAAATCTTAAGTCTGAGAGCTTGGTGTGTGCATTTACCATTTTTTTGGTTAATTCTATCATTTTAAATCATAATGAATATTTCTTTTCATGAATTCTGACCAACTATATTTCATTCACTAATTAAAATTTTGATTTATTGAAATAAACCTTGCTGAATTACATTTGTCTGAACCAGGTGAGATATATTGCTAATACTGAATGGATTATGCAAATATCTTTTGAAATCTAAAAAGCAAATATACTTTCATATCAATATGCCTTGCAAAGATTTGACTCTATAACCCTGTTTAATGTTATCAGAAAAGAAGCAAGCATTCCGGACCAGGCTGAAGTGTTGGGGTGAATTTCTGGTGCTAATGAAGTCAATGTGCATTTTGTGGTTGATTTCAATGAAGACACAATCTCCAACTCTCCTACTAATTCCCTGCAAGGTTATGAGCAAGTCACTTCAAATCTTGATGCCTTATCTGCTGCATCTGTATATAGAGAAATACTACCACCTATCTCACTAAATCTCTCAAGATCCTTCAATTTGAGTGTTACAATAATGTAAAATATTATTATGGACCTAAATATTTAATCCTGAAAAAACTGTAAAGAAATTATAGCATTCAGAATCAATGATGGTCATATCAATAAGTGGCATATACACCACTAGCTCGATATAACGCCACCCGATATAACATGAATTTGGATATAACGCAGTAAAGCAGTGCTCCGGGGGGGCGGGGCTGCGCACTCCGGTGGATCAAAGCAAGTTCAATATAACGCGGTTTCACCTATAACACGGTAAGATTTTTTGGCTCCTGAGGACAGCGTTATATCGAGCTAGAGGTGTACCATTACTTACAACAAAACAATTAAAATGTGTAGCCATGACTGGTGGAATCTGAGTTCTCAATTAATAGGAAGCAGGCATATTTTTCAGTTAGGAGGAACACAAGAGTTCTGTATCTGTTTTTATTGTTGGCTTCTTCCCCTGCTAAAATTACTTCAGTAGTTGGCTGTAGTGAAGTTATTCTGTTACTGTTCTTTAACAAAAGGAGGCAGGGATGCTGGAACAACTTGTATAGTGGGGGTGCTGAGAGCCATTAAACCAAACTGTAAACCTTGTATATAATGGAAACCCCGTCAAGTCAGGGGGTGCTGCAGCCTCCCAGTCCCCTAGTTTCAGCACCTATAAAAGGAGGAGAAAAGTATTTTTTAAATGCCCCAAAAAATCTAGAACTATGAAACAGGAATACACTTTCTTCAAATGCAGCAGTGCATATAAATGTATCTGCTATGGAAAACCCAATATAAAACTTTGAATTTCACATCATCCTGCCCCTGCATCCCCCTACTAAGAAGTTAGATAATTATAAGACATACTGGACATTACTACTAAGGGGAAATTTCAGAGCAAATTTGAAAATGGATTCTCTCCATAGATCAAGAATGGGAAAATACTTCTCAAAAGCAACTGAGATTTAGGACAAAGTTATTCTTATAAACTTTGTGGTTGTGCCCCATGTGTTACTATTGAGGTACTAAAATCTGAGAAATTAGACTTTTTTGATGTGAAAATTAGCAATTTCAGAGTGATTAGTCTTTCTGAACCGTGACCTGTAGCTTTGAAACAACAGCCGTTAGAAACTTATGAATCTCACAAGACCTCAGGAACGATTTAGACACTCAGAGAGATGCTCTTATAAAAAATATTGAGGAATCATAGACCTACAAAGTCAGTTTTAATAGTTTTCAGAGTGGTAGCCATGTTAGTCTGTATCAGCAAAAACAACGAGGAGTCCTTGTGGCACTGTAGAGACTAATAAATTTATTTGGGCATAAGCTTTCATGGGCTAATTTCCCCTTGCTAAATACTCACACCTTCTCGTCAACTATTTGAAATGGGCCACTTTGTTTGCATTGGCCTCTTTAACACTACACAAAAGTGATTTCCACTCCTTGTCAACTGGTGAGAATTGCCTACTTCCAACTTAAATTGAATTGGCTCATTAGCACTGACCCCCACACACACACACTTGGTAAGGCAACTCCCATCTTTTCATATGCTGTGTATTTATACCTCCCTACTGTATGTTTCACTCCATGCATCTGATGAAGTGGGTTTTAGCCCATGAAAGCTTATGCCCAAATACATTTGTTAGTCTCTAAAGTGCCACAAGGACTCCTCGTAGTTTTAATAGTATGTAATATTTCAAGGAGTTTACTTTATCCTTTTCTAAGGGGAAAAAATTAATTTGCTCTATCGCAATATTATTTATTCTGATAAAAATAGCTACTCCTATTTTTAAAAAGGTATTTTGACAGTATTCAAAGGTTATAGAGAGATTTAAAAAGCGACTAAGCTATGATTTACCTAAGGCTTATCTACACAGAACAGCAATGTGCACCGCAGAGGAGTGATTTCTAAAGCACAGTAACATGTTATTGTTACATTAATTGGTCTGTGTAGACCTTGCTGGTGCACATTAAAGATTCCCTGGCGTACCTTAACGTAGCACTGTTTGAAAAAGCACGATGTTACAGTGCACTAGAGAACTTTTAGTGCACACCAGCAGGGTCTATACAGCTCAATGAATGCATGGACACATGAATGTGCTTTAGAAATCATACTCCCATAGGGCACAATACCCCACTATGTAGACAAGCCCGTTGTTTCAGATTGGTTTTAGGGAAAATGTGCATCTTCACTACACCAGCAGAAGTATTAACATTACTTAATACTTACATATTGTTACTGACTGTTTGTTCTAACCTTCCCTTGTCACCCCCAGCACATTCTCTCTGGTGCTAGCCTCATTCTCCCTACCCTCGGGCCATAATTTTGGCCACTCCCTGACATCTGTCCTCTAGGTCCTGCTTTCTTACCCTACTCCCAAGTTGCTACTATCTCACCCCTTTTGCCTTCCCTGTGCCATTCCTAGTCCAACGTTGTTAGGTCAGTTTTGTTTTTGTTTTATACAAAGTGTATCTAACGTGAAGTTTGTCCGGTAACTTGTGTTGCATCCCTTTCTCCCACCCTTAGTCTGCTTGCTTCTTAGGCCCCAATCCTGCATGCTAATCCAGGTGGCTGGACGGCTGCGTCCACATGGAACCCCATTTTTCACTTGTGCACTATAGACTGAAGAATCAGGGCCTTAGACTGCAAAGTCATCTAGTCAGGGACCATTCCATCTGTGCATTAAAGGAATACCTAGCACAGTAAGACCTTAATCCTGATTAAGAACTTTGGTTGCTTCTGTAATTAAAAATAAATTATGAATTAATAGAACACTTCATTTTTCAAACAATTCTACAAATATTAACTGCTTACTCAAAGCAAACAAATGCAATCCACACATGGTAGCAATCTATTGTTATTGCATTACAGCATCACTACAGTTAAGGATGAAGTAAAGTTTCCATTCTTAAAATCTATGTTTAGGTGACTCATACATTTTAATTCAAGTTACCTTTGAGGTTGATTGTTCCTAACTTCAGAAGTAAATTCAATTTTTACTATACATTTAATCTAAAAAAATGGGGTTGTGTGGTGCATAAGAAAGGTGACCATTTCCATCACTGTTGTTACCACTGTTACTTTGTACAAGATTTATGGAAATTGTGTATGTCATGTAAGGTATCATTAAAAAAGTTATGAATTGCTAAATATGATTATCTTGTTTATATGCATGTACCATCTTTGTATCTGAAGTTATGAATATTGGCTATGTACTTGTATCTTAAACATGTGTTGTATTCCTGGGTGAAATCCCCTCCTTCCCCCTGATAAATTTACTTTAGGGCTAGACTGCTATGAGTTGATGGCCCATTAAGGACACTCAGCTCTCACAATGGGCTACTGAAAAAATACATCCCACCCAGTAAGTCTTTCCTGTACACACATCAGAATATGGGCAATGGCTGCCCCTGTGAGTCAGCAAAGCATGTAAGGATACATGATAAGGACATGTGATCCTGGACTTCATTTTTGGCCAGTAACTTGCCATGCACCTGGGCTGTGGGCTTTGTTTGGACAGTAAATTTCCATGCATATGGAAAAGGATATAAAAGACACCCGTGACAACTCTTTTTTGCCTCTTTCCTGCTCCAAATTCTCTGGACTGTGGATTTACAACTAAAAGGAGTATCGTGAACCTATGGACTGAGGACCTTCCAATCTTTTGGAAGCTACCAGAGAGACTTTTGCAAGCCAGCAGTCCATTCCATCACTGCTACAAACCTGATATAAGGACTTTGCAATCATTTGTATGTATATTATCTGTTAACCATTTATAACTCTCTTCTTTCCTTTTATTAATAAATCTTCAGTTAGTTTACTAATTATTGGCTGATGGTGTGATATTTGGGTAAGCTATGAGATGCATATTGATCTGGGGGTAAATGTCTGATCCTTTGGGATTAGTAAGAACCTCACATATGGTGAATTGGGTTTTCAGTAACCTATCACTATATTAGACCTGTTTGTCTGGATGGAAGCCAAGGACTGGGATGCCTAAGAGGGACTGTGTTTGGCTTCTGGTTAACCAGTATGGTACTGCAGAGGCTCTTTTTGTTACTGACTTAGTGAATCTAATTATAGAATAAACCACCAGTTCTGGGGGATTGTCTGACCTATTTCTTGCAGTCTGCCCTGAGTGTGGCATTATCAGAGTGGTCCCTCCCAGGAACTGGTAACCACGGTTGACTTTTAAAAAATTGGATTTGAAATTTTGTAAGAACACTGTGCTAATCAAGCAATATAAACGTCAGGAAAAAATAATAATGTCTGGTAATCCTAACAGTATGGATTGGAAGACCTTGAAATAAGGGTATGTTAATAAATCAGAGGACAATGGCTTCCTACTATATTCCATGGCTAAAAACCTGTCTCATCTCCCTGGTGTCTCATGCCAAAACTTAAGCTTGACTCAAATTTACAGTGTCTCCCTCTCCCCATTTTACTGGAGAAATCCCTTTCAATAGGAAAACGCTCACAAATGGGGAAAGGAAGGTTTTAATAGGATTGTCTCAAGCACTACTATATTTCATTACAGAAGTACTTGTAACACCTCCTCAGATGTAAACAAGCTGTTGAAATAGTAGCTCACTTGTGGCTTGAATCCTGGAAAAGTCTTTAGATAAAGCTGTCTTGGACAGAGCAGAGCTCAAACTGCAGAGGAGCGAGGCAGTGAAAAGGCATTGATGCTAGGCCTTCCATGGGACATCTGTGGGGAAAGGGGGTGGGGGGGCGACAGGTCCCACACAACCACATTTCAGCCTCCACTGACTAATCTGAGGCTACCTGATTGGCATAGTGCAATGGTTTTCAAACTGTGGGATGTGGATCTCTGAGGGTCTACAGACTATGTATAAGATTTCCAAAAGGGTCCACACCTCCATTTGAAATTTTTTAAGAGTCTGCAAATGAAAAAAGGTTGAAAACCACTGCCATAGTGCTGGAGCAGAAGGAACAAACTCAGCAAGACTTAAACACAGGAAAATGACAATCAGATACCTGCTGAGAAGAAGCCCCTAAAATGATGTCGTGGAGGCTGAGGGGTGTGGGTTGCCAGCACACAGAGCTGAATGCAGGTAAGGGAGCACTTTAATGTTGTCAGCTGGACCCTGCTGAACTGCTGAGATCTACTGGAAGGGCAAGGGGAGTCCTAGTCTTCTTCAAAGTGCTTCCCTGAACACCCGCTCCCTATCAAACAAAGACCAAGTAGGAAGGAGAGGTACAAGACAGCAAAAAATTATTGGAAAAGGAGCTACTGATTAAATCTGTCTCAGAACAAAGAGGCAGAAGACTGTGAAGTAACATTGGTGCAGTTCACCCAACATGTGTAGAGGGTGCAGACTTGTATACTGGACAGGAAGAAAGGAAGAAAAAGAGGAACTTCTTGCCTGCCTCCAACACTTGGAAAATGCAGAAAAAGCCAGTATTTCCAAGCCTGAGATAACTCCTACCTTTTTAAGATGCTGCTATACAGCACTGTCACCAGAGTAATAGTTCAGTCCCATTAACTGATTTCTGACAGAAGTATTCCCTTAATGAGAAGCTTCTCCATTTGAGAGTTTTACAGATCAAAGAAGTTGGAATTGTAGACTTCCATTTCCTCTCAACATTATAATTTATTAAGCAAAGGATATGACTGTAGCATGGCCCACAGACTCAGCTTGATGCAGGATGCAATGCTGTTGTTTTAGGGATTGGCCTTCTGTGCCAGAGAACTGCTACTTATATCTGCAGTTGTAATGATCCCCACCTGAGAGAGACCAATGCACCCATCCAAATATTAGAAAATACTACTAGTCAAGACAGTAACTGGATTGCAGTAGAGAAGTTTTTCTCTGACATGACTCAAACCATAAAACAGGAGCGACAACACTGAACAGCTCCATCCTGAAGCACACCTCTCTGTGGCCCACCATGGCCCAGCAGGCACACTGACTTCAGTTCCTCTTGCTTCTCCTAAATAACTTGTTTGCAGCCCGAAGTACAGTATTTAGAGTAATATTCCCCTTCCTGGGATCCAATTTATTAAGTCTATAAAAATACACTCGACTTTGGCTTCGACCCCAAACCTCTTTCCCAATTAAGGGATTCCTTAGCACTCCTTCCTGGACCTGTGCAATGCTTCCCTTAGGGTAAGAGATACTTTTTGGCACCAGCTTAACACCTGACCCCCATTCCCCAGCTTGTCTTCTGCTCCCTTAAACACCTATGTCTTTAATGTGGCCATGTCCTGGAACAGGGTTGGCAGGCTCTGAGCCACACTACTCCTTAAAGGGGCCAGACCACCCTATTACAAGAAAGAAACATAAGGCAGAAATAACCAACTTTTACTTTTGTTTGTTGGGGGACTCCTTTCACAATAAGCAGCTCTTTGTTAAAACTATGGCAAGTTAATCAGTAGCAAATAGTACTGGTATGTCCTCAATGTACACAGAAATATAAAGAAATCTAATTGTGGATGTAAACTACTTGCTTGTGTATTTAATAGTCTTGTAGTTCCATAGCTGAAGCCACTCCCATTCTGGTTTACCATGCAACCATTAAGCAGTTTCAAATTAAGAAACAGGCAGAGATGTCTCACTATTCTCAAGATTGTTAAATACAGGTAATATGCTTATTGGGATTGTTCCTGAAGGAACTTAGTGAAGTTGTCTTTACAGCAAGAATGTAGAAGATTAGTCTTTCTGAACCATGACCTGTAGCTTTGAAACAACAGCCGTTAGAAACTTATGAATCTCACAAGACTAGATACCTTTGAAGGACACACTGGTGTTAGATTGGACTGTGTCATAACCTCTTTCTTTGATTTAGGGTCAGGGAAGAAATTAGGTAAGACAATTAAGTAAAACAAGGGTAAAACCTTGGAAAGGAAGGAATGTGTGCAGGACTGCCGTATTGTACTGTAGAACTTTTTAGAGATGAATGTGCACTTAAAAGGGCAGCTAACTCCTCCAGCCTCCTAGTCAAGTCACAGACTCTAAAAACTACACCTTACGTAGACGGGGAAAGGGCAACAGAATGGAGAAGTTCAAAGGGAGAGATACAATGAGAGATCTACAGGTGGGCCACAGCTGTGAGAAATCAGAAAAACAAATAGGAGTCCACTCTTTCTTGCACAGGAGTATAAAGCACATGCTTGCATCCACAGAGAACTTAAAGACAAGTCTTTTTCAAAATGTTCCAGAAGAACACAAAATATAGAGAGGATGCCAGATTTCTTAATCTTTCCTCTGCACACCACCAGAAAGCTGCTGTCCATACAATGTAGATCCTACTGAGGTGGACTGTTTTCTGAACATTAACATGACCTTCCTAACTTTCTTGGGGATGTCCAGGCCTTCTGTGCAACACTCTCAAAAGTCAGATCAAAAGCAAAAGCAGATTTTGGTCAGGATACAGAAAGGGTCCTTGGGCCAGCAGGTCCTTCTACAGAAGGAAAAGCAGCTTGTGATTTTGATATTTTAAAAGTGGTCTGTATACCAAGCCCTTTGAGCCAGTCAGGGCTATTAACATGACAATTGCCAAATCCTACTTTGTGTCCGTTAGCATCCTCCAAAATACCAGTAGAGATAGGAAGGCCCATATCAGTCTGAACTTCCACGTAATTGAAATAATTATTTCTGAGCAGTTTGGACACCTGCTGCAAGAGTCTTGTGTTTTATGACAATCACTATCTGGGGAAGACCCCACTGAGTCACCAGAAGTAGAAATATGTTTTCTTTGAGGGTCCATTCCACTGGGATAACCTTTTGCTGTCTTAGTCCACTTGCGTGCTCTTTTCCCTAAGACACGCAGACATGTAATGGATTTTAGACTTCCTTCTTAAGAGTACAGCAGGATGGCTTCTAAAAGGGATGACTTTTGATGCCTCTTTGACAATTTATGTTGGATGCTACTGCTGTTTTATCCATCATTAGGAAAACATGATGAACAAATGTATTTCTAATGATCAGAGCCAATCTCACAGTCCAAGAGTTGACGCACATGTAGTTCTCTCTTCATCTGCAACAAGCTTCTCTGAACAGTTTCCTGGCCATGTCCCTGCCCCCGCAACCTACGAGGCTAGAATCTACAGTAGAACCTCAGAGTTATGGACACCTCAGGAATGGAGGTTGTCTGTAACTCTGAAACATTCATAACTCTGAACAAAGTGCAGTTCAAGCTCCAGTTCCAGCAGCTGACACTGCAAACCAGGTTCCAACAGCAGCTGAACTCCCTCCTCAGTGCTGGCAGCTTCCTTGCAGGCAGCTTCTTTTCCTGGGTCGGACTGCAAGCTTGTCCCGCTCCCAGCTGGGGGAAAGGAGGTAAAAACAGCACCCCCCCCCACCTCACGGGGGGAGGGGGAAGGGTGAAAACAGCACAGACCCCAGTGCTGCTCCTGCTCTCCTGGCTACCTTGGGCTGGCAGCCCCAGCGTCTTCACTCCTAGCTGTAAGTGGTTGCCCCATGTGTGGGGATGGGACAGGCAGCCCAGATGTGTCTACCTTTAAGATGCAATACAGGCACAGTACAGTATTAGTTGGGTTTTTTGGTCTCCGCTGTGGCCTGATTGGTTACTTCTGGTTTCACATGGTGTCCGGTAGACCGGTCAGTCCGTAACTCTGGTGTTCGTATCTTTGAGATACTATTGTAGCCATCTAAAATGCCAGTGGGGTTCCATAGCAGTCTCCTTTTTAGGCTGTTTGATCAGTTCTTTCACCATAGGAGCGTGAACTTTAATCCTCAAAGAAATGGAATCCCTTAAAAGGAATGGTCATCAATCTAACCTTGTCAGTAAATTATACTGTCTAGGGCTGAAGACAGATTGCCTGATGGATGATTATTGAGGATCCAATGTTTGCTTCAACGGTGTACTATCCCTATAACTATCATGGAGAGAGTCATTACTGCTGAATTATTAAGCACATTCATAGGCTCTTTAGGAAGCTGCGAGGGGACCACTGGGTCTGCCTGCATCTGAGAGAGCCACTCAATACAGGATCTAAATACAAAGGAACCATAAATAGATATGCCTAACAGTGCTCTGGCCAACTTAAAATTACCATGAAAGGAGTCCCTAAATCTATATAAAATATCCACAGGAGTAATGTCTCTCTGTAGGGAGCCAGAAGATTTAGTATGGGCTGATACAAAAGGTCTACGCAAGGAGGAATCAACTAGAGCTCCCAAGTCTTATTGGCCCAGTTCATACTGTTTGCTAACTGATTTGGCCATAATTACCTTCGCAACTGGGGCTTCAGAGAAGCCTGAATAGTTTGTTATTCTGAACAGGATAGAGACAAAGATGTCTCCCTCTTAAAGTAACTCAGAAATAGGACAAAAAAGGAATCCTCTTCCTTTTCTTTCACAGACTGGGTCCTAAAGCATCTTGGTCACAAGTTTAATAAGAATTTTCCATTTCTCTGGAGATATTCTGGAGGAATCTGGAGACTCAGAAGCAGAGGACAGCACCTTCCACTTCTCTGTACCCACACAGAGTGAGGAGAAGGCATAGGCTTGTTGAAGATGAAGGAAAACCAGTTCCTGCTGTGACGGGTTCGGTCCCAGAGACCCCCTTGGGACTGTCACCTGACGTGCTGAAGTTACCTGTGAGCCCGCCTTCCCTGCCAGCTTGGGACTCCAGAACCTTGCCTTGTTGAGCCAGACACACTAGACTGCTGCAACACAGACCCAGGTCTGGTCCATGCCCCAAAGCTACAGGCTGTAAGTGAAAACAGCTCTGCAGGTTACCTGACTCCAGCACCCAGCTCCCAGTGGGATCCAAACCCCAAATAAATCTGTTTTGCTGCCTTCTAAATGGAAAAGTACCAGATTTAAGATGGATTTCATTACTAGGTAACATGTCACTTTAAGACCTCATTCTTCATTACCCACGGGCTGTCCCACATGTACACAGGAAGGCTTGCAGGTAAATAAACCATCCACAACCAATTGTCCTAGTCAATGGGAGCCATCAAGATTCTAAACCACCATTAATGGCCCACACTTTGCATAATTACAATAGGACCTCAGAGTTATACTTCATATTTCTAGCTTCAGATACAAGAATGATACATGCATACAAATAGGATGAACGCACTCAGTAAATTATAAGCTTTGTAATGATACCTTACTAGAGACCTTTTGCATAAAGCATATTCCAGTTACATTATATTCACATTCATAAGCATATTTTCATAAAACATATGGAGTGCAACGTCACACCTGCTCACAGAAAATGAGCAATCTTTTGGAAGGCAAGCAGTGCAAGAGAGTCCACTCTTCAGGGTTTCATGTCAGAGGGCTTCCTGGAAAGGAGAGGAAAGATGTCTCCTCAAATCTAGCCTGTGATCTGTACAAGGACTTGTTCAACTAAGCAGTCATGCCATGGGACTAGGACTACTTACCCCAAGGCTATGTGCATAGCAGCAATGAGGGACTGGAGCCCACCTTTAGGTACTGGGGTGGTCTTCCATATCTACAGAGGAGGAGCCTATTAAACGTTAGTCACTCATAAAGCTGACTTTCCTCTTCAAAGACAGTGACTTGGCAGGCTATGCCACCAGGAACTGCCTAAGTAATGGACCTGAGGCCACACTGCAGTAAGAGAAATAGAAGCCTGTCCATGGGGATTAAATAATGTCACCACAAACAGTTCACTTTCTGCCCTTCCTTTATTTTTGTCCTCTGAGGACATGCTGAAAGTGCGAGCTCTGGAAAGACAGACAGACAGAAATTGCCATATGGCAAATTTCTTCCTGACCACTATCATTTAGGGATTGATCTATGCTTTGTATCCCTTCTAATTTTTTTAAATTCTATCGAATGTAACTCGATGCTAATTATCCATGCAAATGCCTACTTTTTTTTTTTTTTGGAGTCCTACTATGTTACATCATCACCTTAATCTTGTGAAGATAAAGTATTATAACCCCAGGTTTACAAATGAGGAAACTGATGTACAAAGAGGTGAAATGACTTTTCCAAAGTCACCCAAAAGTTTGTGGCTGGACTGGGAACAGAATCTAGTTGTTGTGACTCTGAAGCCTGTGGTTTTAGCTACAAGACCATGTTTTATCTCCTTTCTTTTCTAGTGAAGTTCACTAGAATGTAGACCAAACTCAAGAAGCTCTGCAGTAAAACAATTAAGAGGTATTTTCCAGTGTCCAAGCCCTAAACTTTCCAGGTCACCAACCACAAAAGGTATTTTTATAGCGCCTTTTACCCACTTGGACCATTTTTGAGTTACAACTTTGTCCCTCCTGTCAGCAAAAAACTAAGATCCCATTTTCTCCTTTCATTTCAATGTCAACATTCTGTACTATGTTCTTTCTTAAATAAGTCTTATTTCTGACAATATTAGAGATATCTGCAAAATGTCCAGTCTTCAAACAAGATCATTCTTCTTGAAGATTCCTAAGGAGACAAGCATGTGAGAGTAAAGGAAACAGCACAAGTTGATCTAGTTTGTAGTTATAAAGGTCTTCCATCACCATTCCCACAAGATCTTCACCAGTAGGAGTCCCACTGTCCTCTCTCTGAGACAGGATCTTCTTCCAGCAGAAGGCCTATAGTTCACTTGTTCCCCTCAACTTTCTCATGCAGGTAACGAGAAGAGGATCTTCATGGGGAAGACATACAACCCCAGTAAGTGTCTTCAGAGGGAGATGAGAGCCTCCTAATTCCCCACTCCTTTTCACCCCAGGCAGCAGCAACTAATTGAAACATGAGATTTTGTACCTTCTCTGCTCTATCATTAAATATGGCATTGCTCTTTGGCTCCCCAATTAGCAAGCCCTGGAATGCTAATCCCCAGAAGGCACAAAACTTTGATGGCTCAGAGACTGGTGTTGTCCTTTGGTGAACCACTTACAAGGAAGCCAAAAATCAGCATAACTTGTGGTCTGAAAAGGATTCCACAGAACACAGCAAAGAGTGTGCCTTGACACCCAGACATTTGTCCAGAGGAACAGTGCCCATCGAGGGCCTTAGGGCTGATCTGCTTCCTCCCAGACACATGCCTGGCCCACCAGCTCTCCATCTCGGAACACTGCTGTGCTCAGTTACCCAATCTTCAAGAAGGTAGAAGGTGGACAGGGCAGGCACTGGGACCAGATAGTAAGGAACTAGGGGATGGGGAGAGATTTTTCTAGAACCATCTGAACCTGAAAAAAAAAAATCTGGTTTAACTCAGTGATGAGCTAAAATTTAGTGCGGCTCTTTAACTAACTGATTTGCTCATTCCCAGTGGGCAAATCATCAACTTCATTTCTATAGTTTTCAGCAGCTGTAAGAAAGCCAAATGCAATGATTCATGTGCGCGTGGTTAGCACAAAACAAATGAAAAACACTTGCACAGAATGAATGTCAATTCCATGCATGCTGTTTACTGATGTAATGTGATTGTACCATTTCCAAAATTGGTCCACACTTCACTGAAAAAATACTCCTTTACTCGATCAATCTGTATTTTATCAGCTAAAATTAGCCTCAAAGACAAGTCAAATGATTTATAAATTAGCAATTCAGTTCTGCCTGCTTAGGAAAACTTAAGGGAAATCTGAATCATGTATCAGTCTATATATTTTTAATTATTTGTTTCTTTCATCCACAACATGTGGGTGGTCCCTTAGGCTATTAGGTAGCCATTATCTGTCATCTATTTTCAGCCCCTTAGTCTGAAATGGCCAATTTAAAATTAATACAGCTTACATTATTCAAGATAAAAAAGACAGGCACGGTATTATTTCCAATTATTTTGTATTCTGCCTAACAGTTTCTTTAAGAGCAGTTTTGTGGGGGAAAAGTTGAGCAAAACAAAATGACTCAGGCAGGTTTATAAGATATGTTAAAATGTCAGACTTCCATCATTCAGAGCACTGATCACACACCATCATTTTTGTTTACAGAGCAATTGCATCTAACAGTTCAAATACATTTTTAAAAATTAATAAAAATCTGTTAAGATGTTAGTATTATCAGGCTTCAGAAATATGGTAACCATTGCACAATATAGGTACTGAACCTTTTAAGAACTGGTGGTAGAATTTTAGGAAACAGGAAGGATTTTTGTTTATTATGTATACACTGTGATTTGCAGTTAAAAGTTATATAGTTTATCTTTGGGTCATTTTCTCAATGTTTAACCCATAATAAGAACATAAGAACGGCCATACTGGGTCAAACAAATGGTCCTTCTAGCCCAGCATACTGTCTTCCGAAAGTGGCCAAAGCCAGATGCTTCAGAGGGAATGAACAGAATAAGGCAATTATTGAATGAACTCCCCTGTCATGCAGTCCCAGCATCTGACAGTCATAGCCTTAGGGACACCGAGCATAGGGTTGCATCCTTGACCATCTTGGCTTATAGCCATGGATGGAACTATCCTCCATGAACTTATCTAATTCTTTTTCGAATCCAGTTATACTTTTTAAAAAGCTTAAAGCTATCTCAGGGCTAGTCTACATTAGAAGTGCTACATCGGTGCAGCTGTGCCACTGTAGCGCGTCTGGGGAAGACACTCTGACTATGCCGACAGGAGAGAGCTCTCCCATCAGCATAATAAATCCACCTCCACAAGAGGCAGTAGCTATGTTGGCAGGAGACGCTCTCCTCTGGACTTTCTCCAATTTGTCCACATCTTTCCTAAAATATGGCACCCAGAACTGGACACAATACTCCTCAGCCTAATCAGCGTGGAGTAGAGTGGAAGAATACTTCTCGTGTCTTGCTTACAACACTCCTGCTAATACATCCCAGAATGATGTTCGCTTTTTTTGCAACACTGTTATACTGTTGACTCATATTTAGCTTGTGGTCCACTATGACCCCCAGATCCCTTTACGCAGTACTCCTTCCTAGGCAGTCATTTCCCTTTTTTAATGTGTGCAACTGATTCTTCCTTCCTCAGTGGAGTACTTTACATTTGTCCTTATTGAATTTCATCCTATTTACTTCAGACCATTTCGTCCAGATTATTTTGAATTTTAATCCTATCCTCCAAAGCACTTGTGACCCCTCCCAGCTTGATATCATCCGCAAACTTTATAAGTGTCCTCTGTATGCCATTATCTAAATCATTGATGAAGATAATGTACAGAACCGGACCCAGAACTAATCCCTGCGGGACCCCACGTGTTATGCCCTTCCAGCATGACTGTGAACCACTGATAACTACTCTCTGGGAACGGTTTTCCAACCAGTTTTGCATCCACCTTATAATAGCTCCATCTAGGTTGCATTTTCCTAGTTTGTGAGAAGGTCATGCGAGACAGTATCAAAAGCTTTACTAAAGTCAAGATATACCATGTCTACCAATTCCCCAATTTGCATTATCATCTTGAAAGCTTTATAAATTTAGGAGCCATCCAATCATGGAACAAAATGATTAATTTGGTTTAGGTGATCAATCACAAAGAACACACAGTACGAATAATAGTCGGGATGAAGACTTTTCACACAATTCAAATATGAAATCTGTTCACAAACTATTTGGCAAATAATTTCAAATAATGAACAAATTAAATCTGTGTGTGTCAATAATTCAAGAATAGAGAAATGTATTAACTGAATAAATTGTTTGTTCTGTATAGTTTGCCTAGCTCTAATTTCAGCAAAAACACTGGTATCAAGCAGTAAGAGAGGGAACTGCTTCCAACATCCCTTTTCCTATCCCATTTCCACGATCAAATCTATTATGATTCATTTTTCTAACAATCTTAGAAGTTAACAGAAAATTATTAAAGATTAAACTAATGCCCAGGTGGTTTACATCTTGCTGTTATGACAAATTAAGAAAAGCACTTTAAAATTAATTAACATGTGGCCTGATCCAAAGCCCACTTCAAGTCAATGGGAATCTTTTAATTGACTTCAATGGATTAAGAACCATGATGCAGGGAAGTATGCATTTAAGTGCTTTGCTGAACAGAGATTGATTTAAGCAGGTACTTAAGTGTATTGCTGAATCAGTGTCTGGAGCCTGCCATAAAAAGTCACACCTCTCTATACAAAGAATTAGAGTAGCCCAATGCAGTATAGGCAGTGACAATCTGCAAGTTCTCTCATCAAGTTGCAAACAATTTGAATCTTGGTTCCATAAAGAAACATAAAAACGTCCAAAATGCTTAAAAATAAAATAAACAATTAGTGGCTGCATTAGACTCATTTAGTCTATCTTTATTTTAATTATTTATTTAAGAGATCATGGAAGTTGAGTCTCATGCACATGGCAACAGAGGCGGATTACACTTTTGGGGGGCCCTGGGCCAGAGCAAGTGGGGGCCCCGCCCCACTCCGTCCGCCTGCAGTCTCCCCCCATTTCCCCCCCTACAGTGCTCCTGCAGAGAGCGGAGTCGGGGTTCAAGGGCTTGCTCCGCTCTGCCCGCCCAGCGCTCCTGTCAGGGAACAGGTTGGAGGAAGGGGGCTTGTCCCGTTCCGCCCACTGCTCCTGCTGGGGAGCGGGTTCAGGGTGTGGGGGTTTTGCCCAGTCCCCGCTCTCTGGCAGGAGCACCGGGCAGAGCGGGTCGGGATGCGGGGGCGCCCATTTTTCCGGGGGCCTCCAATTGCCTGGGGTCCCTGGGCAAGGGCTCCACTGGCCCAGTAGCTAATCCGCCACTGCATGGCAAGATCAGTATGACAGCCATTCTATGAAGCATGATAAATAGCTTGGGTCCACAGCACCATAAAAGTGTCCTTATGTATGGCATATCACTTAGGTTTGAGGGCACATGATTTATGACGAAATTATTTAATGGTATTATACTACCATGGAAAGGTACCATAAACAGAAAAGATTCTCAGAAAGAAAGAATCTACTTTCCGCAAGTCGAGTGTTACGTATTTGATGTTTTCCAGATTTATTTTTGTTTACAAAATTATAAACTAGAATTCATCTGCTTCTTCCAGCAAGATACAAATTCTTAGAAAAAACAATCTTCATATCAAAAAGTCTAAGCTACTATAAACTTGCTGATTTTCAGATCAAATCAAGCAGTCTCAATCCAGCATAGTACCGTACTTAATACAGCTATTGTACACATACATCACATTGTATTTAAATAAGTACTTTTACTCACATAACCCAAATGAAAAGTGTGTAGGCACCTGTCTAGAAGCATGTTACCCTCACCCAGGATAAGTGTAAAAAATATACAATGTCATACTATGAAGACAGTAAGCAGGACGACAATAAACATTTAAAAATTAAATGTAAAACATTTATTTAAAACACAGTAATTTATTTTGAATCCCACTAAAAAGTATAAGAAAAGTTTTTGCTGTACAATTTTACGAGTCCAGATTATTCCAATCATATTTTTGATTTTCTCCACTTCTAGCCTTGATTCAAATCTCGTTGTAAACGATACTAACAGTTTGTTGAAACATCAGCTATGAATTTATTTAAAAACTAAACCAACATTCAAAAAGAAAAGTTTACAATGGGGGGGGAACTGTCAAGAAAAGGGACAGATCTTTATGAAAGTCTATTTTTAACTTAAACAGCTGCATTGTGAAGTGAATAGGAAAGCTGTTAATTTTATTAAGTTCCGGGTCTTAACTCAAGTCACAGTTTGAAGCAAAACTGCATAAGGATCAAAGTAAAAATATTTACAGTCAAATCCCTTAAAAGTAATCTTCTCATTTTCTTTGGAGTTTCGTGATAATTTGTGTTACTTGAATATCAAAAAAATAATCTGAACTATTATATCAATCCTCAATTTATTAATGGGTATGCTCAACCCTACCCCAGCACACGCACACACACACACAAACACACTGAAGTCACAATAGAACCAATTCAGTTTTATGCAATCAAATACAAATAGCTGTGAAGCTGAGTTAAACCTTGTACCTAAAAATATTCGTTAATTTAGGCTCAGACTGCAAAAACTATCGTCCGTACCCCTGCTTCTCCCTGGTGAATTTAATGCCTCTGAAAGGTATTCACCTAATTCTTCTTGTGATTAAAGTTTTCTATTCAGATACTTTCTCTTTATCTACTCAATTACAGTACAGACATTGGGAGAACAAATTTCCCCATATTGTCTCGCATCACATTAGACCCCGAACATGGAAGCATCAATTTGAAGGGTAATATTAATTTTCAGCTTCACTACCATTTAATACTCCTTTGTCTTGCAACTGAGACTGCCAACAGAGGGTCAATGAGTGTCAACTATAACAGCCTTTTTTTGTGATGTGGACACCCATTTCTCTAGGAAATGTACAGAAAGCATCAATTTATTACACACAGCCATTGAACAGAAGTGAGGTAACAACGTTTAGACTCAAATGACTTGTTAGAAACCTGTAACCTGGCCATCAAGTCCCTCATAAAGAGAAAGGTATCTCAGGTTACAGGTAAGAACGTTTTTAACAATTTGATTGTTCAGTTGTATATAACCATCTGTCAGTGATGCCACACTGTCTGTTTTAGAACAAAAGTCCCCTGATGAGATTCTGACCATCTATGTTTACATTCTTCTCTCAGCTGACAGGGAAGATACAGGCCTTCTACCCACACAAGGAATAAAGCTATTAGTATAATATGCTGTAGGAAATAGGGTAGAACAAAAAGGTCTTCAAACATTACATTCTTCCCAATCATATATTCTAGGTTAACAGAAAAAAACAAACAGTTTATGTATTGCCTTTGTAACTATTCAAAAAAGAAGTCTATGTTAATTCTTAAGCCTAACATATTATTGTGATAAAGGAAAACAATTCTGCAAAACCAAATATCACATATACTTAGAACAAATGGTTTCAATATAAATGACCTCAGCAAAGTGGCATGAAGAAACTACATACCAGTGGCAAGTGTAGTGTTTCTACTTAATATAATTAGGGTAGCAGCCTTTCTGTGAGGAGCTTAGTATTATACGTGGAATACTCTTTATAGTCTTTTATTAAAAAAAGAGGCTACAAGATTATAAAACTCATGTAATTAACCTGACCAAGACATTTACTGTAATCCTTAAATAGTAAGGTTAATAGTTATTTTGAATATGCCATTACATAAATAAGTTGTGTTTTGCAGGACTTTGTTTTTTCCATAAAACTTTATATATGCTTTGTAATATACCTGTGACTAACTTCAACAAGCAGTGCAATATTTGTGTTAACAAAAGTTACTCAAGAACCTTTTAATACCTACTAGCAAGAGGGATACAGGAATATCTCGATAGTGGTATGTATATTTGGGGCTCATGTGAGGTCTTAAATGAAAGCTGAAGTCATCAATATCATTGTGAAATGTATGTACAGATACTATGTAAGGAGTTACGTATATATACTGAAAATATGTATTTAAAGTCTATATCAAGGCATTAGTCACCAACAGACAAGAAAAACAGATTTTCCTTCAGACAGGCGATAAGAAATGTATCTCTCTGTTGGCATGCAAATTAAGCATTTCAAAGTAACTTAGTGAATGCCCATTCATACACAAAGTAAAATGTTAACAAAGAGATGTGAAGTCAACAGGGAAGCAGCACACAGGAAAAACAACCCCTGGGTGGTTATCCTGTCTCTGAGTACAGACAATGATCTTAGGAGTGTGTGTAGGAGGTATGTCCTGCACCTGGGAAGGAAATGGACAACATATTTACATTAATGAAAATGGGATCCCAGACAAGCTCAGTTGAAAACACTGCAAAGACTTTGAGTGAGAAACTTCTTTAGATAGGCGGTTAACCTGATAGTTAGTCTCTAGAAAGCATGTTATGATTTTGTTTACATATAACCATTTTTTCTAGTATTCTTACTCATTATCTCCTAAATCTCTAAGACTTTGAGAATAAACGTATTCTTGATTTCACTACAAATATATCTCAGTGCTGTGGTATTAAGCAAAGTGTTGGTCCTGAGCTGAATGTTACAAGCTGGTATTTATACTGTTCCTCTGGGGACAGCACACCTGTATTTCTGTGAGTAGTCAGTGTCAGCAGCTGGATATCACTGGGGAACACTGCAAAGGGACTCAGCGACTGAACTGCATCTATTGTTAACCTACAAGTCAAAGTAAGGGCTGGCATAACCCAGAAGAGAGTGCTTAAGTATCTAAACAGGCTGGTGATAGGAGGAAGCTGACACTCCACTAAGCACAAGAAGGACTCCCTGACACACTGGTGGCAAGGGGTAGTGAGATGACAAGTCTGGGTAGGTGAAGAACCATCACACCATGCAAACATGAGGAAGAAGGTAGAGAAGGTGACTAAGGTATGTAAGAAGACACTGCATTCAAGTGTTATTGACTTGTTACCCAAGACAGATAAGACATGGGTAACCACATTAAGATTTCCCAACAGTGCCCCAGTAATGTGTCTTTGCAAAGAGCAGGAAGAACTCTCTTAGGTTTTAGAGGTTAATTTATATTCAAGGTTCGATCAATTCTTCACCTTTCTAATAAGACTGCGAAAAAAGGTAGCAACTGACGCTGTGGTTTCTGAAATGTAGACCCTTGCCTAGTTATAACTGCTTTATTTCACATAGGCTATCAAAGGGAGAAAAAAAATTGCTAGTCATTGTCAACTTAGTCCAAATTCATGCAAATATCTTACAGGCAAGGAATATGTCCACATCACCAATCACCTGTATCATCCAGTCACCTTAAGATACTATCTTTGGAGAACGGCTCTGAAGACTGTTGGTATCAGACTCTACTTTGGAAAAACAAGTGAGGGTCCTGTTGAGTAAGAGACCAACCCTGGCATATATTATATGTATTTGTTTTGGGCTACCATCTAATTTACTACTTTTCTTCCTAGATGGAGGAGGAAATCCCATTCCCTGCTGACAGAAGAGGTAGCAGAAGGCAGCAATTAGTGATGATATAGTAAGACAGGCCCTTGCTTCCAAAAGCAGCAACTTAACATAATCTGGAAGTTAGAGCAAAGAAAATTGCGCTTTGAGAATCACCCCCTCCATTCTCCTATTCAACAAGAGGAATACAAGGAGGGCAACAGCAATAAGATGAGGAACGCATCCACATCCCTGTAACCCAATAAAGAGAAGAAACAACAAGGAGGAGCAACACCTTCCCAAGTAAGCAGCCCCATCTCTCCCTTTTATTGGTTAGATTGGGACGCAGGATAATTGGACAGGTTCTGTAACTCTACAATTTGACAAGGGAGAGGTATGCGGGGGTTATAGGGTTGTCAACTCCCTCAATTTTATTACCAATCTTGCAATATTTGGAGCTTTTCTTAAAGCCCCTGTTCTTGAAGCCTTGTAATTATGTGAAAATTGCAGCTTATGGAGGAGGGGTAAAAAAGTAAATTTTCTCTGAACTCATGAGGGTCTGAAGGTTTGAAAATTTGAGTCTCAAAGGCTCAAAAACCAGAAGACATAAGAACCACCCAAAATTTATTTGTAAAAGTCTCATGATTTTTAAACCCCTCATTATTTGGGGAGGCTAACTCATGGGTTCTGAACTGCTAGGATTGGCAATACTGCCTCCTCTATGCTTGGATTTACATACTCAAGATATATAAGGTTAAATATTTTCACTGCAGGAGAGAGCAAATAGAATATTATGAGAATTAAAAATATGTGTGAAAGAGAAATCCTAGGTTTGATATCACCAAGATTTACCAACTTTTCTGTCTCAAGAAAGGAAGGGGTCCAAATTTAAAATATTATGTTGCTCTCCTCCTGAGAGAGGTTTGAGCTTTTCTTGTCTAGTTTCATCATCAAAGTGTCAGCAAATGAGATTGTAAATTAGAGTTGCCAACTTTCTACTTGCACAAAACCGAACACCCTTGCCCCAACCCCTGCCCCACCCCTCCTCCGAGACCCTGCTCACTCCTCTCCCACCCCCGTCACTCGCTCTCCTCACTCACTCATTTTCACTGGGCTGTCTCAGAGGGCTGGGGTGCAGGAGGGGGTGAGGGCCCCAGCTGGGGGTGCAGGCTCTGTGGTGGGGCCAGAAAGGAGGAGTTCAGAGTGCAGGAGGGGGCTCCAGGCTGAGGCAGTGGGTTGGAATGCGAGAGGGGGTGTGGGCTCTGGGGTAGGGCTGGGGATGAGGGGTTTGGGGTGCAGGAGGGTGCTCCAGGCTGGGACTGAGGGGTTCAGAGGGTGGGAGGGGGCTCAGGGTTGGGGCAGGGGGTTTGGGGATGGGGGGGAGTGAGGGCTCTGGCTGTGGGTGCAGACTCTGGGGTGGGGCTTGGGATGAGGGGTTTGGGGTGCAGGAGGGTGCTATGGGCTGGGATCGAGGGGTTTGGAGGGCGGGAGGGGGATCAGGGCTGGGGCAAGGGGTTGGGGCGCAAAGGAGAAGGGGGGCTCAGGGGTGCAAGCTCCAGGCAGCGCTTACTTCAAGCACCTCCCAGAAGCAGCAGCATGTCCCCCCTCCGGTTCCTACACAGAGGCGCAGTCAGGCAGCTCTGCACACTGCCCCGTCCGCAGGTGCCGCCACCACAGTGCCCATTGGCCGTGGTTCCTGGCCAATGGGAGCTGCGGGGGCGGCGCTTGGGGCAGGGGCAGCATGCAGAGCCCCCTGGCTGCCACTATGCATAGGAGATGGAGAGGAGACATGTCGGCTGCTTCCTGGGAGCCATGCAGCACGAAGGCTAGCAGGGAACCTACCAGCCCCGCTGCACGGCACCGCCAACTGGACAGTCAACGGCTCGGTCAGCAGTGCTGACTGGAGCCGCCAGGATTCCTTTTTCACCGGGTATTCCGGTCGAAAACCGGACACCTGGCCACTCTATTGTAAATTCCTGTGGTCCAATGTTCCCCACTAGGAATAAAGAACTAAATAATGTATTTATATAATTACACTAAACAGTTCAATATTTATGAAACTTTAATATTACTGAAATTTATTTTTAGAAAAGCAGACTATGATTTGTCAGCATTACTTAAAAACAGTCCAATATTTCCAAATACTCAGCAATACTATTTGTTCCACAACTTCTACAGAATTAATAAGATGTTCATTTTATGATTTGATTATTAGAGTAGTCATTTCAAAACTCAAGATGTTTTAATGCTGCATTGCCCTAATTCTCACTAAGTCCAAATCATAGTAATAAAGGACAAAATTTAAGATAAAGGCTGTTATAAATTAGACTCTTGACATAATTTATCTGATAATTTAATATATTATATTAATATAATTTGTCTCCAGGGAAATTATTTCACCGCATGTGGAAAATTATTTTATGTGAATAATCTAATTTTAATCATCAAGTAAAATAAGAGCTGCCCCTCCCATCTAAATACGGCACAGATTTTGCAAAATATTGCTCAGAGCACTTCACTTATTAAGGGATCTGTCCAGCTGAAAATGTGTGCCTTCTGGAGCACATATGCTCTATGAACAGCAGGCCAAACTATTAAGGAGGGATGTCAGCCAGCTGCCTATGGTAGAGAGCTGTAGAGGCAACAGTGGGGAGGAGACCACCAGACAGCTTATTAAAAAAAAAAAAAAGAGTGTTCTGCCTTCCATGTCCTGCTATCATGGACATTACCTAAGCCATAGTGCTGAGATAATTACACTGCACAAGCTACAACTGGGAAGGGGACAAGTAACCTAAGAAAGGGGAGGGGAATTCTACCCTCATGTGCTCCCTGGAATAACTCTTTCTCCACTCCATTCTTATGACCAGTGTTTTGGGGAATGAGGGGGGGAAAACAGCATTATGTATGTGTGACATTCTGTACCTCGGGGGAACACTCTGCACCCCCGTAATATGATTGTGTGGTATCCGATGCAAAGTTAGTCATGTCGTGTGTCTTCGGAAGGCTCATGATGCACTGAGCATTTTTGTTATAGTAATGGTATAGGTTGTAATTTCATGTATATCGTTATGAGGCTGAGAACGTGTCCTCATGGCTTAAAGCAAGCCCAGGCAAAAACTCTCCAAGAGCAGAGGGGCAGTTCACACCTCATCATGACATGTATAGGACAAACCCAGCCCAGCCTCACAGGAACAAAGGACACTGGCCTAGGCAGCAACAAAGGTTCTGTTGGACTCTCGAGTGAGTCACCCCTCCTTCCTTTGGTCAGTTTAGGACTGCGATGAGGTAATGCTCCCCTGACTCTGAAGGGGGGGGCAAAGCCAAGAGGGAAGAAAGAACAAGATAAAAGGGAGAGACGTTTGCCAGGCTCTTCCACCTCTATCTACAGACATCACCACCAAGCAACTGAAGCTCTGATCAAAGGGGAGAGCCTGGCTGAAGGGCAACCAGCCAGCCTGTGGTGAGAAGCATCTAAATTTGTAAGGGCACTGGAAGCGTTACGATCAGCTTAGAATGCGTTTTACTTTTATTTCATGTGACCGCATCCAACTTATTGTGCTTTGACTTATCACTTACAATCTATCTTTCATAGTTAATAAATGTGTTTGTTTATTCTACCTGAAGCAGTGCGTTTGGTTTGAAGCATGTCAGAGATTCCCCTTGGGATAACAAGCCTGGTACATATCAATTTCTTTGTTAAATTGACAAACTAATATAAGCTTGCAGCGTCCAGAGGGCATAACTGGACACTGCAAGACGGAGGTTCCTAGGGTTGTGTCTGGGACCGGAGATATTGGCTAGTGTCATTCGGTTGCACAATCCAAGGAGCAGCTTACATGCCAGAGGCTGTGCATGAACAGCCCAGAAGTGGGGGTTCTCACAGCAGAGCAGGGTAAGGCTGGCTCCCAGAATGAAGGATTGGAGTGACTAGCAGATCACTGGTCCGGGCAACACCAGGGGAACGTCACAGTATGGCCACTTGCTAATTTACTTCTCTGCACCTTTCCTTTTATTTATTGCAAATTTCATGTACCATGGCCACTTTCAGACAGTTTTCACTGGGTGGCAAAACAGAGCAAAATGCATTCCTCTAACTATGGCCAATATAATTTTCTTGCCCATAGAGCCAAGAAATGTTCAATTTGGGTACTCCTTACTTCAAAAGAACTAATAGTTTCTGAAGTTGATTCAGCTCCAAAAATCAGTGTGGGACTGAGAAACACAAATCTATTCTGACTTGGTACAAAAAGATTTGCCAGTGCCACCAGGGCTGGCTTATAAATTAGTTTTCCCATTGATTTGCAGAAAAGGGGAGGGAGGGGAACCACACTGCCAGGCACAAATCTTCAGTCCAAGAACACTGTTTAGCAGACTTGCTCTAAAAGACAGAGCCTTGACTAAGCAAGTTAAATCAACCCTTTCAATTTTCAGTAATCATGCTGCAAATCATACTGCATACTAAGCAGCGACCTGAAAAATATTACACTCTGCCGGATTAAAACTATCATCTACAGAAGAATGTATATAAAGGGGACAGATCGTTATACTGGACTGCACATAAGAACACTGATTTTTTAAAGAAACAAGGCATTATTTCAATCTCATTTACTAAAGTGATCAGATGTGATTATTTTAATTTCACAGATGGACACCCTACACATCTTTAATGTCAAAAGTGAGGCCAAAACTATACCATACCACAGCAAATTAATTTTCTTCATGCACTGTCTCTCTCTGTGCTTTCATCAGCAAGAGAATATTTAGCTTTCTAAGCCTCATTTCAATAGCAGACATGTACGTTTAATTAAGGAAATATTTATCTCATATCCTAAAAAGGTATTTTATACCCCTATTGTTATATAGAAGGTCAGTAATTTCTCAAATATTTTTGCACATGAAACAAAAATAATCAAATTATGCTCTATAAGAGTAAAGAAAACATTATAAAAGTACATTTTTGAGTTTCTAACCTTTTTTGGATTAAGTTATTGGCAGAATTAAATGTATGACAGATAAAAGAGTTAATGAAGAATGGATGCACAACATATTACATTTGCAAAATAAAAAAATAAATTCTTACTTTTTCACCTACTCCACTTTATAGTCCTTAGCTAGTTGCCTCACTTGCAGATTTTTAACAAAAAATAAAGGTTGTTTCTGAAAACCCAACAGATGTTTTTAAATCCAAACATGCTGCCTACACTGATTTACTTACATATATGATAGTACTTTCAATATCCCCAAGCTATTTTGTTATTTCACTAACCCATCCCAGATATTAGAAGCTTACTGCCTCAAAACGCTGCAACAAATGTTACAGACTAGACCTGATGAATCTGAAATGTGCAAATTTGATATTCAAAGAATAAAAGCGGAACTATATTTTCCTCTCTGCATAAATTAAAGCACAATTTCAAATATTGTGCAATACATTCATTTTAAAAAATTATACTAGAATATTAACACTGAATATTTTGAGAGAAAATGGCTAGATTTGTTAAATATATTTTAAATATCTAGATTACACAAGTAATACTACACCAATTTAAATATTTATATTACACTTCTGGTTTAATTCTAACAAAATGTTTGGATTGGAAATTACTAAAATCAGAAGATTCTTTATTCACACAGCAGATTTATTATTTCAAAAAGCAAGCAGTCCAAATGCAGCCTTTGGTGCAGACAGCATTAATGAGGAGACACTGCTGACGACAGCAGTTAGGTCTTTAGGGGAATGGCTTCCCCTCTCAAGTGCTGCCAGAAGATTCTGTGTAATGAGCAGTGAAAATACTGAATAAAGTATTTATGATTTACACAGCATAAATCACGGGCTGATATTCTGGACATGCACTCATAACATGCCCAATGTGCATTAACTAAGCATGAAGAAGTGTGCCATGCAAATAATTGCAGAAATAGCTTAGAGAATGAGCTCTTGCATGTGGTAAAAAATGCAAAATTACATTTCTTTACCTTTTATTTGTTATATATAAGCTTTGCTGTGCTATAAAATTGCTATTCAATATATCTGAATATTACTCTAAGGAAATAAGCATCTGAACGTTTTTATACATCTTCAGTGTAAATCACACTCCAAAACTTTATTTCAGCACTCCAGAAGGTTAGTCAAAAATTGAAAAACAGATTGCATATTTATTAAAAGTAATGTTTATGTATTTGTGTTTAGCTGTGGAAAAAAATTGAAATTAAAAAGTCTAGACATGCGATTATATTGATAAATAACATGCTTTCTAAATACCTCCAATTTTCCCCTAAAGTCAAACAACATCTATCCATCCATTCATCCATTTTAAGTATTTTTAAAGGCACTTAATTGTCTTTGTATTTAATACTAAATGCATTCTATTTAATATAGATCAGTCTCATATGTTTGATCTAACTTAAGGTTAGACTGGCTAACAAACAATTGTAACAACAGGTTAAAAATGTGTTTGTCATCCCAATGACAAGTTCTTTCTGAAATGTATGTCTGGCAGACATTTAATTACAGTTAATCTATGAGGACAAGTTTCCTACATTTTCAGAACTACCTCACCAGGTGACAAGAGAAATGATGTAGATGGAGGAAATGTATAAAAAGTTCACCTCTGTGCTTTATTTTAAAAAATGTGGTTCAGATGACAAATGTTTCCTTTTTAAATTGCTTATTTTTCAATGCTGTTAAAAGCATACATAGGTGGAGTTCCAAGTGTCATCCCCAAAAGAGAAAACAGATCTATTGTGTATACCTTAAGTTGTACTCTAGGAAAGGATGAAAGCTTATGGATGTTAGATATAAACTTAAATACTATTTAAATAATGTATGTATCTAAACTAACCCCAAACGACAGGTAAATCACAAATTCTAAAGACTTCTTCTACTTGTGTTCTGTACACAGTACAGTATGAGCTGTAAAGGTTGGATCTTAGGGTACATCTACACTGCAGCCAGGGTGTATATCTACACTGCAGCCAGTGATTTGCAGTTTGTGCAGACATACCCATGCAAGCTGTACTCTAGCTAGCTCACTAAAAATTGCAGTGAGGACACGAAGGTGTGGGCTTCAGGGTGGGCTGCATAAGATCACCTAAGCCCTTTGGGTATGCACTCTCTTGTGCAGCCTGCACTGAAGCCCATGCCACAACGTCCTCACTGCAATTTTTAGCAAACTAGCTAAAGTCAGAACAGGAGAAAAAATATAAATGTATAACAGTAAATAAGCCAACAACTTTTGAAAACACCACTACAGCACAGTGGTGTATGGCATTTGACAAATGGACAGTTTAGCTTCAATTCAGTTTCTGTAATTATATTATTTCTGAGGATACAAAATTTGGGCTGAGAAAGTTGAATAGCAGCACCTGGTATCAAATGTTTCTAACCTTATTAAATCTTTAGAATCCTATAGTATTGCACAACTTCAATAAATTTCACTGAAATAATCACTTTGGCCCACTGAACTGAAGGACATTGTGCATTCTTTGTGAAATGCATTATGGCCACATACCATGAATAAATGTTTGATTATGAAAAGCCACTGATGAAACTAAAAAGCAGGACAATTAACTTGGCTCTCAACTGAATTTAATTTGAGTAAACTTGACATGTCAAAGGTTACAACACTAAGTATTAAAGATAGGAAGAACCATAATACATACAGTTCAATCAAAAAACGTCACCGGATTTACACACAATATTCTCTCCTTTTCTTTTTCTGAGGTTCTCTATATTAAATAACATTTTTGTCATATTACTTGATACAGCTGTTAATTTACTTTACACTCATAAAACTTGTCTACATTGCTTTTAGTTATCCCCTTCCATTATTACAAATGTCATATACAATGGAATAAAACAAAGGAAATCACTTTTCTATAAAATTATTTGATTAAATAATGTCAACAACTGCCTCATAATTCTGGTATACAAATATGTAGTTTCAATGCAAGGCAGTGTGCTATGTAGTCCCCTCAGAGTCTAACAGGCAGGGCCGTCTCCAGGGTTTTTGCCGCCCCAAGCAGCCCCCCCCCCTCAAAAAAAGCCGCGATCGCGATCTGCGGCACTTCTGCCGTGACTCTACCGCTGCTGCTTCTTCGGCGGCAGGTCCTTCCCGCCGAGAGGGAGTGAGGGTCCCACCGCCAAAGAGCCGGACGTGCCGCCCCCTTCCATGTGCCACCCCAATCACCAGCTTGCTAGGCTGGTGCCTGGAGCCGGCCCTGCTAACAGGTAGCAAACATCCTGTTAAATCTATTTCTTTTTACTTAGGGAAAAAAGTTGTGTGTGATTCAGCACAATGTAGTGCTAGAGCAGACCTCAGTGGTTCAGGAGCCAAATAAGCAATCAACATTAAATCACAATGTGTTTTAATATCATGTGCTGCAAAGAGCCACAGGAGACACATTCAAGAACCACTTGCAGCTCGTGAGCCTCAGTTTGAGTATCACTGTGCTAAGAGAATTTATTCAAACAGAATCATCTACATAATACCATCACTGCTATGTTTTTGTTTAAATTGTTGTTTACACCCACACTAAAGTAAGTATTTCTACTTTTACTGATAACAGCATAGAAAATAAAAGGTGTATTTAAAATAAAAACTCTCCTAATTGCTTTATTTTATTTAATGATTTCAAAGGGTTTGTTTCATTAAGTGTTTTATAGTGTGGATGTTGATGTTTTAAATCCAACAAGATTATAAAAATCAGTTTAAAAAAATTACAGACATTCTTGTGGTTTTTTCCTACTGTATGTTCCTCCTAGATATATACCTGCTTTGGACTTCAATACCACCAAATTCTTTGAAGTGCATAATTTTTTTTAAATAGGAAAATGTGATGATAAAACCATTTTTAAAATGGCAGATAGATTGAAGGGCCAAGTATAGTACCTAAAATTACTTTAAACTCATTTTTTACCGACTAGATTTCAAATTCTTGATTCCTTCTAGCAAAAGTTAGATTGATATCTTCTAAAAAAATATTTAAACAATAATGCATCTCACAATGAGTAATAAAAGTCCAAATTACACACACACAAGAGAGATTTAAACACAATATTATAACAAATATCAGAGGTTTCATTTAATTTTTTGCATGATGGGAAACCCTCTTCACAGCAGTTGTTGAAATAGAAGAGGGGAAATCCCAGTTTCAAGGAAACAGATTTTGCATTAGTCAGGAAGACTGACGAGATATTCAAACTCCTAATCAATGATACAAAATATGTACCAGAACCATAAGAAAAATCACATTGGCCCCAGTCTTGCAACCGACTGCAAAAGCACAAGGGTGCTCCCACACACAATCAACTATAGCATCAGGACCTATGTGAGGTGCGGGCTCATTCCTAAATTCACTTAACACAGTAAAGGCCACCACCGACTTCAACAGGAACTGGATTGGGCTCTATATAATCATTCTACTGCATCCCACACTTGGGAGCTTAAGTAAGATACAGCAACTAAAAAGTGCCATGTTCCGTATACAGCTGGCCAAAATGCCACGTCCTACCCTAACACTGTGATTTGGTCATAGTAATACATATATTTGTGAAATCTAAATTTGATTACTTCAATTCATAATGCATGGGAATGAAGCTGCCAAGATTCAAAAAGACCCAGTTGGTTCAGAATGCAGCAGCACACCTATTCAGTAACAAGCTACCAAAAAACACTTCACCCCTACGCTCTTCTCTCTGTATCAACTCCCCAGAAAATACAAAATCAAATTCAAGTTTTGTTCCCAGTAATAAAAGCTCTCTATGTATTTGGATGGGTTAATTGAGGAACCACCTCCACCTAAGTGGTCATGAATACCTATGATAGCTATGCTCCACTCAATACAAGCATTGATCACAAGAAGTGAGACTTGTGCATATAGGGAACAGAGCTAAGAAGATATCAGAATGATCACAAACCTCACCACCTTCAGAAACAAAATGAAATACTCACTTATATAGTTTCCTGGCAAAAATATTAAAAAGACCTCTACACTGGAAAGAGGAAGGGAGAGAAAATTAAAATATGAGATACTTAAAAAACCCCTAATAAACTGGTAAGGCAGATAATTTATTATAATTGCCAGGTTAACGTCAAGGACACTTAAAAAAAATTCCACAATCTTGTATTCACTTCAAATCTCTGAAGAAAACAAAAAATTTATACTACATACACTACCTTAAGGTGGGGTTCTACTCACAAATGTGACTATGTAACAATGGAATTTTCTTAGTTAACAGTTTTCCTTCCTGTGCCTAGTCACAATCCTAAGTGCTTTGTTAGTGACAAAGGTTTCTAACCCTGTATCCCGCAGCCCTGCAAAGCTAACATAGTACAGAGAGAATACATTTGATTCCATTCCTTTGTCAACAGAACTACTTAAGTTTATTTTTCAAAGTTTTTTGAAGTAGGGCCAGTTACATCTGTGCAACCACTTTGATGACATTAAGGTTGCACAGGTACCACTTAGGCCTGGTCTACACTTCAAAGTGTTACCAGTATAACTATTTTGGCTACAGTGTGATTTTTATTTTAAACTAAAGTAGTTACAACAGTAAAAGCCTTAGCATGGACCGTTATGCCAGTATAAAGGTGACATATCAGTATAGTTATTCCCCATCCCTACAGGAATAAAGTATCTGCATCTACCTTAGGGAGGTAATACCGGTTTAACTATACAACCTTCTGGGGTAGACAAGACCTAAGGGCCAAATCTGGATTGCACAATTTTTCTTACTGAAGATGATGCACAATAAGAACTCAGATGGGCTCCCAGAGTCAGTTTCCAGAACCATCTTTTTACTTGTACATATTTGATTCAGAGCCATTATGACACAAACATGGAACACCATGGTATTTCCAATCATTTCTCAGAGTACAGCTGACTTTTTTTAACCCTCTTACACCAAGACTATCAAAAGCAATTACTGATTATTACCTTCATTTCTAGTTGTTCGAAAGGTAACATCCTGTAATTTTCACAAAGTACTCAGCACTCAACACCACCTTAAAATCAGATACCCTCAAGGATTTTGAAGTTGGGCACACAAAAATTGAGGCACACAAAATGACTAGTTACTTCTGAATATCTTAGACAAAATTGTTAAACATGAAAACTGACTGATGAGTAAAAAGAAAGAACTTTGTTGTAACCCAAAATAATAATAATAAGAAAACTACTGAAGTAATTAAAATAAGAAGTTATGTGGACCATGTAAGGCAAATTAACTCTCAAGTCCCTTTCCACCACCCAACCAAATAAAATAAAAGATAATAACTATTTGCATTTAGATTACAAAACAAAGGGGTTTCATGAAATTTGAAAGAATTGTTGAGCTGTCAACACTATGGCCCCCAATGCTGCGAACAGTCATGTACATATTTAACTCTATGCATAATGAGCAGTCCAATTAAATGTTAGTGATAAATATCAACCTAAAATTAAGCACACACTTAAGTTTTCATAGGAATAGGGCCCATATTTTCTAAGGTTTCTAACCAGGGAGAGTAAGTCAAGATGTAAGAACTGGTTTCCTAAAAACAAAATGGATAATTTGTGTTGGATTCTGCAACCTTAATTTGAAGTTACTGCTTAATTATTAAGGATCCAATCCTACAAATATTTACTAGATATAGTAGGGCTTACTGACAAGATTAGTCCTATTAAAATCAAGGGGATTACTCATGGTGGAAAGCACTTGCAGGAGCAGGCTTAAAATGATAGTTTTTAATTAGCTGCTTCAGTAAATGAAATGCATATTTTGTTATTGTTTTACCTCATTAAATATGGGTTTTTAAAGCTGAGTGGCATTTCACATTTTTGAATGATGATAAAATAGAGCCCTTCAGTATTTGTTGCTACAGCTGAAAAAAAACCCAATAGATATGTGGTCCCTGTCAAATTTAAGAATAATTTAATTATTTCAAAGGATGTAAAAGATCCAAAAATAAGAACTTTTAACCATCTATGACTGTAAATTATGACTACAAACCGTTTTACTAGTAAATTCATCTTCTGGATTAACCCAAATATTCCTACAGACTGAGAGCCCAAATTTGTTACTATTTAAGCACTCTGCAAACTCCCATTGATTTCAGCAGAAGCAGGATCAGAACATACATTTTAAGAGGTCTTAAGACAATCACACTAAAAATAAATATACCACACTGTTCAAAGTATTAAAGTGTGGTGATCAAAGTGTAATAAAAACTATCATCTACTTGCTGTTGCTATTCTAACTCCATAATTTAAAAAGGAAGGCATAATCTTAATGGACAAAATAATCTATAATTATGCTGTTTTGCCCCTGCTTAGCACAAAGCCAAAAAATAAGGTTTCACACTCAATGCCCTTTCTCAGTACCTAAATCCATATTTATTTTTGGCTTATGGATCAGACATTTTGCTTTCAGATGAGTTTCTAGACAATGTGTCAAGTTTTCTATAAACAAACAGCATTTAATTTAGACCCTTTCTTAAAAAGACTAACTGCATTCCCTGATAAACAATCCAATATTACAAGCGGCAGTTTCAAAAATACTGAGACTAGTGCAAATGGGAGCACTATAAGCTGTTTATCTTGTTTAATCCTGAAGGTAAATAGCATAAGCTTTTAAATATCTGGCTTCACTGCAATAACAAATCCAGCTGGTAGACAAAGGTAACAAAATACCATGAAGAATCCTAAACTTTTAGTACTGTGTCACTGAACTTTTACCTTTAACTGTACATTATGTTTATTGGACCATAGACCTAAGAGGAGGTAATTTTCGGAAACTGGATAATTCAAAGCATTATAATTTATGTGCCATCTGAGCTTTGGATGAATCCAACACTGAAAAATGTCCTACATCCCTCTCTAGGTCTGATCTTGTATTTAGAAGAAAGGAATATTACATAGTATAAGCTGTCCATGGTACTCCTTTGGTATATGGTCACAATGGAAATTAAGGTTGTTTACTTTCTATTGTATTCTATTTAGGTTTTGCATCAAGAAATTTCTTTTGACCTCTTACTACCTGGTCTTCTCAGTTTCAGCTCATGTGCTTTAGCTTTTAGATATTATTAATGTTCAAAGAAAGCTTTGTGGCATTCAGCTTCCTTAGTCCCCTACAGAGTTTTACACACCTCAATAATATCCCTTCTTATACTCCAGTACTACAAATATTTATCTATGTGCTTAAAATTAAGCATGTGCATAAATCTTAGCAGAATTGGGGCCTTAAACTCCTCTTTCCCAATAATTATGGGCCAAATCCTCCATACCATCACAATATCTATAATTAACTTACCAGAAAATTGGTAAAAATTAGAAGGCTCAAATAAAAATAGTTTCCAAATACAGATCTCAAGACCTACATCTTAAGTTATTCAGTTTCTTGAAAGCTGTCTAATTGGCGAAACTGGTTTCTTAGTTAATGAGTTTTCTCTGTATGCACTTTTTATAGTAATTTTTTATATGATTAGGTTTAAATGAGAGAAAAAGCATTTTAGTAAAAAAGGTGAGACAAGAAGAAAATGCATCTATAATATTCTCATTTTAATCTACACATATGTAATACAGGTTTATCTTCTATCCAGGATCATTTTATCATTTATTTTTCCACCTTTCTTACGTAACTAAATTATTCTGGCCATATCTTTTGCAGGATTTCATGGCAGAAGAGTGATTAATGACGGATGACATGACAAAGCTAATATCTGCCATTACATACTAAGGTCTTAATATTGACATTTATTAGTTTCAGCAATAAAGCCAATGCAACTAAATCCTCCAAGTAAACTACAAAATAATGTGCAGTATATTTAAAAAGTTAAGCATTCACAACACTGGATTTACTTTTAAAATATGGAAACCAAGTATTATAAAAGGCTAATATTTCAGGCTCGTGGCCAAAACTGTTGCCATCTGACAACTGCTAAGAGGCCTACGTGAAAACAAACCAATATTTCATTTTAGTTCATAGCTGGCAAAGAGTCTGTTGACCTCACAAGAATCATCACCACAACTGGAAATATCAACAAGGACACCAAAGAACCAAGTTGAACATTAACTACTATTACCACCAGAAGATGGCTGCAGAAGGACTGGGTTAAGTCACATTTGATAGACAACATATGGGGGAAACGAGCCAAGCTCTACTATTGTGTATATACATACAGCACCTGTTCTTAGACAAAGGATTTCAGTTTAAAGGCAGTCACTCTAGTATTTTTTCATAAGTTCTATATTAATGCACTCAAATAATTACATGACGTCATTTCCCAGCAGTGTTTAAATCTCAGTTCACTTCATGTAAACTGATTTAAAGTTAAAAAAAAGTTACACATGGATCAATTTACTTACCATAATTCAAATTCTCAACAAGTACTTTCTATATTCTCTCTCACTTGGGATCAAAACAAGAATCTAAACTGCCATATTACTGGTCATCTTTAATAGACTTTAAAACAGCAAAGGTATTCTGAATATATTTAGCACATAGTGAACACCTTTGTTCTTCATATTTAATACAACTACATAGCCTACTTCCTCTTCCACCTTTCCATGAGATTTATCATTAAACAAATGTAACTGTGGGTTGTTTACTCCGCCACTGATTTTACTAGAGAAAGACTGATTGGAATGTGTCTATTTACAAATATAGCAACAAAAAAAAACCAAAAATTTTTAAAGTACAACACAGATTTATACAAGATTTATTTCAAAAATGGAAATTCTTGTTTGTCAGAATAATTCAAGTACCTTAAAACCTTGTTTCTAGCTTGGCTCACTTCAGACCCCAGAGCCAAATCCTGTGACTGGAGTACTATCTACACTGGGCTTCTACTCAAGTAATGGAACCACATTTAAAACACTTTCTAAGAATGGTTGTTTAAACATAGATTAGTACAAGTCTAATTGTTTTAAAACCCAATTATAATATAGTTTGGTCCCATCCACACAGGTACAGAACTAAAACCTTGTCAGGGATAGATAATAGGGGATAGGCACTATAGGCCTGTGCTTGGGTTCCCACCTCCTGGAGTAAAATGGAGGGGGAGGGAGGGCCACGTTATACCAGCTGATCCATTGTGCATTTACTCAGAAAACACTAAATTTTATTAAAAATAAATTATTTCAGTTTAAGATAATAATTATTTAAAGATTCATGATCAATCTTTAATTTGTGTATAGTATTTGAGAAAGACTTCCCTCCCATTCAATTATTTAAATACCATGTTACTGTTTGCTGCAACTAGAGCCTGATACAGATGGAAGCCATGACCAATTTATTCTTACAATGCCTTAAAACTTATGGACAGAGGAGGATTTGGTTGGTTAATTTTTTCCCAGCTTAAGATGTATGACCACCACCTTTACTATAAGGCTTGGCAGCATGTTTATTATTTTTATTTCTGAATTTTAAATTAAGGATTCAGCTTCACTTTGGTATATAAGAAAATTACATTTCAGAGTCTGATAGTGATACATTAACAATCAAGTGGACTTTATAATTTCAAAATGTATTCTCTGCCTCCCATATATTATACAAACTATACATATATATTCAATTATATGCAAGGAACTACTAACCAATGAAAGCTCTATTAACTACTGAAAGTCATGTAATAGGATACATCTACGCAGCCCGCAACAGGAAGCTTCCCAGCCCAGGTTGACAGATTTGGGTTTGCAGGGCTCACGCTAGTGCTCTAAAAATAGGTGAGTAGACAGTGCTTTGAAGTCATGGTGTGGGCTGGAGCTCAGGCTCTCAAACCTATGGAGGGGGGCTGGCTTCAGAGCCTGAGCTGCAGCTTCAAAGCTCTGTCTACACAGCTATTTTTAGAGCAGTAGCATAAGCCCCACAAACCCCAGTCTGTTGACCTGGGCTGGGAGGTTCACTGCCATGGGCTGTGTAGACTGTAACAGTCTGTACCCCTATGTTTATCCCTTTTTTAGAACTATGATAAATTATGTACAAAGTATGCCTTGTGAGGTATCATTTGAAAACTCATAATTTGCTGAGCACTATTGTTATTACTAAGACATGTTCCCAGTCTAGAGAGCAGTCACACACCAGTTCCCCAGAGACAAAAGACTGACACCTCAGCCAGGAATCAACAAAATCAAATGGACTGTTACCTGGTTAAGTGGCCATTCTTCGGCAGAAAGAGAGGGTGAGCGAAAAATCTACATCTTGACAAAGAAACAGCTTGTGGTTCCCATCTACACAGATTTTCTGTCTCCTGAACCTCAGCTGGAGATGATTCTCGAAGAAAAGAACTATAAAAAGGGAGAGCAGATGCCCTCTCCCTTTCCCTCTACCCATGATTTCCCCAACACCTGAAGAACAAAGGAAGCAGTATTGGACTGGGGAGGGATGCTGATTGAAAGAAATTCAGCCAGTAAGACTGCTGAAACATGCGATGAGAGAGCCCTTTGCTTTTAATCTATTTAGCTTGTTAAGTTAGGCCTTAATTGCATTTTACTTTTATTTTCTTGTAACCAATTTTGACTTTTATGCCTCATTACTTGTAGCCACTTAAAATCTATCTTTCTGTAGTTAATACATTTGTTTTATTGTTTTAATCTAAATCAGTGTGTTTGGATAGAAGTATTTGGGATAATAGGACTTGTGCATATCATTTTCTATTAATAAAATGACGGATTTTGTATAAGCTTGTATTATCCAGGAGAGAGCCGGGCAGTACAAGATGTACATTTCTGGGGAAGTTTGGGAGTGGGAATTTGCTGGCGTTGCTCTGCAGTATAATTCAAGAGTGGCTGGCTATAGCACTCATACAGTAGAACCTCAGAGTTACGAACACCTTGGGAATAGAGGTTGTTCGTAACTCTGAAATGTTTGTAACCCTGAACAAAACGTTATGGTTGTTCTTTCAAAAGTTTACAACTGAATATTGACTTAATACAGCTTTAAAACTTTCTTATGCAGAAGACAAATGCTGCTTTTAACCATCTTAATTTAAATGAAACAAGCACAGAAACAGTTCCCTTACCTCTCAAATCTTTTTTTAAACTTTCCCTTTATTTTTTAGTGGTTTATATGTAACGCAGTATTGTACTCTCCAGTATTTGCTTGCTTTTTTTGGGGTGGGGAGGAGTCCTCTGCTGCCGGATTGCTTACTTTCAGTTCCAATGAGGTGTGTGATTGACCGGTCAGTTCGTTAACTCTGAGGTTCTACTGTACAATATAACTGGGAGTAACTTACATGCTGGAAGCTGTGTGAGAGCAGACCAGGAGTGGTAGCTCTCACTGCAAAGCACTATAAAAGACACCCCAGTTGGAGAATTGAGGGGACACAGCTGTTCAACGGTCCAAGTTGTACCCTGGGTAATGTCACTTTAGACATAGCCAGACTGCACAACTAAAGCAGATCAAAACATTTGTTAAAAGATTTTTGTTGTATGTTAGATATGAGCTCTACTCCAGAGCTTTACTAAATGAAACTGAGAACAAACAAACAAGTACTTTTTAGTTCCTGGATATTTTGAATGTTTTAATTATGTTATATCATGACGTCACCTATAACTGTACTAATATAATATTTTAGGTTATTAAAATACCTTCAACGCTTTAGAGTTACATATTAAATTTTACATCAACAACTATTCAGGAAATTGTCCTTTTATTTTAACAACAGGCCTTACAAGGTATTTTCATACTACTGTTTTTCCCAAACTCATTTTGCAAACCCCATTCACACACAACCACAGGAAATGCACACTCACCCAGTTTCGTTTTAGTGCAGTTATCCAAGTTCAAAACCTACTGAAGGCATGCTGAGCTTTGAAAGATTGCTATGTCCCATACTTTCACTTTGTTTTTTTAAGTGAACAAGTCTCGGTTATATGTTTTGAAAACTTTGGAGACAGGATATATTGCATCAACAGGAGCCCTGCAGCTGCTATAAGGGAGCCTCCGAAGACTCCATCCCAAACATCATAGCATATATAGTACTCCTGTAAAAAGCAGGAGCAGAAAGGACAGCTGTTGAAGAGAGAAGCAGCTGTGGGACAGAGAAACATTATCAGTATGGACAGTTGGGGGCCTGCCTTCAGCTGGTGTAAATTGTCTTTGTAACAGACTGACAATTTCCTGCAATATACTGAATGAACTTCACTGAATTAAGTTAAACCTTACTGACTTAGGGCTAACACCTTTCGGTTACATTGTATTAAAAATTGTGTATGAGTTGTGGCATTTTATGTTCCTTTTCTAGTAGGGAGTGGGGATGCTAACGTACTTCCTAAATGATCAATCCTTTGAAGTCACACACACACACGGAGAGGTATGCATATACTAGATCAAACTGAATTCTCCAGAGGCCAAAAGACAAAGAAAGGGTTTTTGGCTAAATAGCCTGGTTTTAAACTAGTTCATGGCCTTTTTCCTGATCCAGCAAACTAAGGTGACCAGACGTCCGGATAAAATCGGGACTGTCCCGATATATAGGCGTTTGTCCCGCATCCCGACCGATGTTTGTCCTGATATTTCGCACTGAGTTTTTCCCTCCCACCCCCCATGTGTCCCGATATTTTCTTCATCTCATCTGGTCACCCTACAGCAAACTAACAGGATCCCTGGTCCACTGAGGGCCCCCAATCCTTAGGGCTGGAAGAACTGAGTGCTTGTTCTGAGCTAGAGCTGTGATGAACTTGTGGAAACAACGGAATCCTCTTGGGTGGGGAGTTGAAAGACTGCTCCTGACAAAATTCATGTAAGGGTTGGGGTTAATTCTGGTGAATTTATTAGCATGCGTGTAGGTTATTTCTTATTTTTAATTTGTTTTCTCTGTAATGATTAAGTAGGCTCGCGTAGAAAGTGGTGTGTGGTACCTTATAACTGTAGCAATTACACCTGTTAACCATCTGTGAAGAGAAAGCAAGCAGGGGTCCCTGAGCAACCTGTCTGTGCTGGGATTACACAGTGAAGGCAGAGAACTGTGCGGCCTGGAAATACCACAGTCTGAAGGGAGACACACACAGATCTCCACTCAGAAAGGGAATGGCTAGAAAGCTGGAAGACGAGAGTGTGTGCCTTTGCTAAACCACTGAAGAGAAATACAGATGCAGTTGTGCTGAACTGTGGCAATCTTCAACTGACTTTAAAGAAACCACAACAAATGTATACCGAGGATCTACCCCTTGGATTCTACAGGCTGCAGAAGTCCCCTTCTGTCCCCACTTCACTAATTTTCCTCCATTCCTACCCAACAGCAGTGCAGGCACCTTTTTGGGGAGAAGGATTGTTTGTCCCCAGCCCATATCAGGTGCCTGTCTTAGGAAGGGAGGATGTCATTTTCTGCTCTCTCCCACTAAGGTAAGGGGTTATTCCTTAGTGAGTAAATTCTGACTCTATTTAGCTTATATGCATTTGTTTTGAAGCTGGGCTGGAATCCCTCCTGCTTACAAAAACGTTGATGTAAATTAACATAATAATGTGTTCAACAACTCTTAATTCAAGTGTGGACAGAGAAAGTATGCAAAAGGACTTCCAGAGGTTAGAAATTTGAGCAGGAAATAAAATAAAATTCAACATGAAAAAGTGCTATTTAACATATAAGAGGGGGGAAAAGAATCATGGGAGGGAATTAATTGGAAATTAATTATAGTAATGGTGGACAGCAATTTAGATGTGATCTTGCAATGTGATGTCATACAAAAAAAGCCAATACAATTTTGACCGCAGAAGCAGTATCCCATCACAGACCAGAGAGAGAATAGGCCTCTCTAAGGCATAGCAAAACAGCAGTTAAGATAGGTGGGTGTTCTTTGTAAGAGCCCACCCTAGAACTTATTCTCTCCTTTCATCCAAAATAACACAAATGTGATAACTTTCCAGGCATGCTATAAAAGCCACTTAACAGAGTTTGGGGTGGGGATAGAGGGGGGGAGCAGGCTGGGGGAGGGGATGATGTTGAAGGTATGTTGCCAAAGGTGAGGGTGAAAGGGGTTTTACAGTTGCTTTGATTTACTAGATGCTGAGTTGATGTGAGGCCAGAAAACAAGTATTTTATGCTTCTTGGTAGGAATGTTATTTTTCCACAGATTATGAAGACCAGAAGGGACCACAATCTAACCTGACCTTCTGCATAACATAGGTCATAGGATTTCCCTCATTTAATTGCGGTTTGAACTAGACCATATCTTTTTTAAAAAATCCAATCTTCATTAAAAAATTTCCAGTGATTGAGAATCCACCCATAACCCTTAGTAAATTCTTCCAATGGTTAATTACCCTCACTGTTAAAAAGTTGCACCTTATTTTTAATTTAAATTTGTCTAGCTTCCACTTCCAGACACTGGATCTTGTCATATCTTTTTCTGATAGACTGAAGATCCCTCTAGTATCAAGTTATTATTCCCCATTTCGGTACTGACAGAGATAAGTCACCCCTTAACCTTCTTTTTGATAAAATAAATAGCCTGAGCTCATTAGATCTTTCATTATCAGGACTCCAGAACCAGCTACAGAATTCCAGTAGCGGTCATATCACTGCCAAATGCACATGAATTTAACCTCTCTACTATTAATCCATATTTCTGTGTATACATCCAAGGATCACGCCCTTTAAGTATGGCGTCCAATTTCTGGATCTATATGTATTACTTTACATTTTGGCCATAATGAAAAACATATTGTTTGTTTGTGCCCAGCTTACAAAGCAAGCTGGATCATTTAGTATCAGTGACTTGTCCTCTTCATTATTTACAATACCCCAATCTCTGTGACATCTGTAAATTTGGTCAGTAATGATTTTTTATTTTCTTCTAGGTCCTTGTGTATTTTTGCTTCCCTAATTAATTTTCTTCAGTTCCTATCCTCTAATTAATATTCACTATCAATATTCCTTTATTTATATTTGCTTTTATATAGCTGCCTTCATTTCTCCCCTAAACCAGGCTGTTTTTTTAACTAGTGTAGCCTTCTCTCTCAATTGTGGGTTTTTGGGCCTCTGGTAAAATGTTCTTAAACAGTGCCCAATTATCATTCACATTTTTCTGTTTAGGTTCGTTCTCCCACTTGATTTTATTCATAGTTGTTTTCAGCTTTGTGATATTAGCATCTTTAAAGCACTAAGTATATATGTGACTGGTTTGGACTTGATTGTGTTTATATATAACAAATGTAATCAAATCATGATCACTTGCACCTAAGCAACGACTAACTTTTAGCTCTGTGATCAATTCTTCTTTATCAGTCAGAATTAGGTCTAACATACAATTCCCCTGTGTTGGATACAACATTTTTAAGTTAGAAAACTGTCATCTATACTTTTTAGAAAATCCAAGGATGATTTAGTATTGGCAATATGAGGACACCTTCAACATATGTCATTCAGATTGAAATCCCCCATGATATGGCAACTTTTTTCCCTACACGTTACACACAGATGGTTATGGGTTGGTCATCCTGTTCCTTAGTGTGATTTGGTAGTCTGTAGCAGACACCAACCTGGCAACCCATTATCGTACACTTCATTACAGTGTACTTCAGGGCAGAGTAGGCCCGTTACTCAATGAGGGGGGAAAGATAATAATAGAAAATGTGGAAATGGCAGAGGTGTTTAATGACTTCTTTGTTTCAGTTTTCATGAAGAAGGTTGGTGGCAACTGGATGTCTAACATAGTGAATGCCAGTGAAAAAAAGGTAGGATCAGAGTCTAAAATAGGGAAAGAACAAGTCAAAAATTACTTAGACAAGTTAGATGTCTTCAAATCACCAGGGCCTGATTAAATGTATCCTGGAATACTCAAGGAGCTGTCTGAGGAGATATCTGAGCCATTAGCAATTATCTTTGAAAAGTCATGGAAGACAGGAGACATTCCAGAAGACTGGAAAAAGGCAAATATAGTGCCAATCTATAAAAAGGGAAATTAGGACAACCCGGGGAATTACAAACCAGTCATCTTAACTTCTATACCCGGAAAGGTAATGGAGCAAATAATTACGCAATCAATTTTCAAACACCTAGAAGATAATAAGGTGATAAATAGCAGTCAGCATGGATTTGTCAAGAACAAATCGTGTCAAACCAACCTGTCAAAGAAAGCTATCAGGTTAATAAGTCTTGTGGATGGGGGGAAGTGGTAGATGTGGTATAGCTTGACTTTAGTAAGGCTTTTGATACTGTCTCGCACAACCTTCTCGTAAACAAACTAGGGAAATACAACCTAGATAGAGCTACTATAAGGTGGGTGCATAACTGGTTGGAAAATTCTTCCCAGAGAGTAGTTATCAGTGGTTCACAGTCATGCTGGAAGGGCATAACAAGTGGGGTCCCGCAGGGATCGGTTCTGGATTCGGTTCTGTTCAATATCTTCATCAATGATTTAGATAATGGCATAGAGAGTACACTTATAAAGTTTGTGAACAATACCAAGATGGGAGGGGTTGCAAGTGGTTTGGAGGACAGGATTAAACTTCAAAATGATCTGGACAAACTGGAGAAATGGTCTGAAGTAAACACGATGAAATTCAATAAGGACAAATGCAAAGTGCTTCACTTAGGAAGGAACAATCAGTTGCACACATACAAAATGGGAAATGACTGCCTAGGAAGGAGTACTGCGGAAAGGGAGCTGGGGGTCATAGTGGATCACAAGCTAAATATGAGTCAACAGTGTAATGCTGTTGCAAAAAAGCAAACATAATTCCTGGATGTATTAGCAGGAGTATTATAAGCAAGACACAAGAAGTAATTCTTCTGCTCTACTCCACGCTGATTAGGCCTCAACTGGAGTATTGTGTCCAGTTCTGGGCGCCACAGGAAAGATGTGGACAAATTGGAGAAAGTCCAGAGAAGAGCAACAAAAATGATTAAAGGTCTAGAAAACATGACTTATGAGGGAAGATTGAAAAAACTGGGTTTGTTTAGTCTGAAGAGGGGACATGATAACAGTTTTCCAGTACATAAAAGGTTGTTACATGGAGGGGGGAGAAAAATTGTTCTTCTTAACCTCTGAGGATAGGACAAGAAGCAATGGGCTTAAATTGCAGCAAGGGTGGTTAGGGTTGGACATTAGGAAAAACTTCCTAACTGGCAGAGTGGTTAAGCACTGGAATAAATTGCCTAGGGAGGTTGTGGAACCTCCATCGTTGGGGATTTTTAAGAGCAGGTTGGACAAACACCTGTCAGGGATGGTCTAGATAATACTTAGTCCTGCCTTGAGTGCAGGGGACTGGACCTCTCAAGGTCCCTTCCAGTCTATGATTAGTTGTTAAGGTTCCTAAAGATTATTGAATAGACATGTTTGGGGTTTAAAGCTAAATAAAACACAAACAGATGAGGGCACCTCAATATCAGAAAAATCAAACATAATTCAGAGAAGAGCAACAAAATGCTTGAAGAAATTAGTTTCTGAAGAAACACTGTTTAAGATTATGGAAATCTGCAGTGTTGTAACGACTTCAGTGTAATGACACACAGCAAATTTCCCTAATCTATAATACTCCTGAGAAGCAAAGGTCATGATCTTGCAAACACAGTTATGCACATACTTAACTTTAAGCATGTGGTTATTCTCATTGACATTAAGAACATATGTAAATCCAGGATCAGGGCCTACATGTGTTTATAACAACCATACATCAGCTGTGTGAGGGGAAGGTGATGAGAGATGGTAACTGTTCTACCAGTATTTGAAAACACCAACAGGGAGTGTGTGCGGGAGTATAATTGCAAGCAGTGGATTAAAAGTAAAACAAAGGAAGGGAGAACATAAGAAAAATTCCTAATTGCAACATCCATTAAGGCCTACTTACAGTAGAAAGGAAAAACTAAAAGCATAAAGCAATAGGGCTTGTATGCTAGCATTCCTTTATCATCATCATCTAATTGTATTTAACTGTTCTGTTCGTTGCATTAGCTTTTGTATTTCTCTTGTAAAACAAAAACCAAAAAAAACCTGTTTCATAAATGATAAAGCCAAACATCTTTCTAAAAAAGAACAGATTAAGACCTTCTTCAAGACCAGCCTGTCCCCCCAACATGATTATAGTAAGTTTTTTTAATCCACATTGGCAGAAAATAAGTTAGAACACAAACACCCATGCTGAGGCATAGTTATGTTTTTTAGAAAACCCCCAAAATATTTTTGTTTAGAAACTTTCCTAATGTTCATCAAGTTTTCCCTTGCATAATTTCATTCCATTATGCCCAATTATACTCCCATTCATAATTGGTATTTTTACTTTTCAGATTATGGTAGGTAGACAATCATCTCTCCTTTTCTTTCCCTGCCTCATGCACAGGTGTTGCCTGACCAAGCCATCCACAGAGTTTCTAAACTTTCCTCAGATCAGTTCCTCCAAGCTCCTTTGTTATTTGTCAAGACCTATGTTAATATACTATTCCATACTGAACCAAATTTTCTAATCAATTAAAAAAAATTGTGTTAGAACTCAAACACCTAAATGTGGCAGAGAATTTTGTATTGGTATGGTTCGTTCTCCAATACTGACAGGATCTAAGTACTAAATCATCTCCAAGGAAAAGAATTCTACATTGGCAGGTGGATGATTAAATGACTTAATTGGTCTTTTCCATCTCTAGTTTCCATAATTCCATATAAACAACATAGTTATGCTTCCAGACTGACTAAGAGCATCAGTGCACCTCGGTATGTCCCATTCACTGCCTGTGGCACATAACAGTTTAGTCTCCTGTGGCCTATAATACTTTTGTCTAATGTTGGTTGTTGGGTTTAGTGTGTGGATGCTGGTGGCATCAATGGCCTGTGACATACAGCAGGTCAGACTAGATGATCTAGTGGACTCTTCTGGCCGTAAACTCTATAAATATCTATTGCTCTGTCTGGTCCTAGTTCTAAAAATGCAACTGTATTCTTGTATGACTTCACACTTCGCTCCAATAATAGTAACGCTTTCCAATAAAGTTAAGTGGAAGTATAGATATACAGGGGGGGGGAAAGGCAAATGCAGTGCAATCTGTATTCGAAATCCCCTTTATGAGGCAACCTCCTTTCTTCAGCCTGTCCCACATTCCCAACCCAAGTCTACCAAATACAGTTATGCTCCTACTTTATTAAAAGGCCACCTCCATTAAGCAACTAACATTTATCAGTTCTTTCAGTAGTCACTTGGAATCTGCCAAGGAAACTACACTCTTCAAAAAGTACAAACTGAACCACTAATCGAGGTTATTTTGAGGCAAGCTGGCTACATTGTACTTTGATTAAATATACATTCCTGTTACTACTAGATTAAATAGAAGCTGAAATTCATTTTTTATTTTTTATTTTATTCTTGTGCACTGAATTGGCAAACTGAGTCTAATTATGACCTTTTCCCCCACATTGCAAGAGTCAACATCAATGGTTAAATATCACAACCCAAGAATGTTTTGGGGCTTAGATTATTGTCTAGAAGTTTTCTTATTTAAGTGGTTTCAACTAAGCTTTGAAGTTAACACCTCCCTTCACAAGAGAGGAGGAAACTAACATCTGCTAGAGCTATTATTCAGGCAGTTTAGTCAAGATGACAGATGTGTATTGATTTAAGTACAGAGGATTATTTCGTTTCAAAGTGTAAATGTGAAGTTTTGGCCAATGGGGCATCAAAGCTCACCCCACGGGCAAGCAGCAGCTAGGAAGCACAGACATATTTCATTAAGTTCCTGGAACTTCTTGGCCAAATGCATTTTATACCATGTTTTTAAGTAGAGCAATGTTTTTACAATATATTTATAAACCCTAGGGGCTTTAACAGAAACACTTAAGTATCATCTCACCCTTCATTAACACGTGTCAAGAAAGTTATCTGATGTGGAGAAGAGGACAGAGAATTATAGTTAGGACAAATGAAAGTAAACATTTTTAATGATTTCTAGTACAAACACAATGTTTACCATGTTTACCACAATGTTTAAGCTAGGAAGAGTATTTCCATGATAAATCCTGGGTTTGGGGCATTATATTGTGCATTTTAAAACTGCATTTGAACTAAAAATTCAGTGCAGAAGATATTAGCTATGTGCTTTTTAAAAGTTGTTTAGCTGTTCTTGAGTAAAAGCTGAAAAGTATGTGAAATTCCCCTGGTTTCCGATGTTCTCACCAAAAAGGGAAAACAAGAAAAGAAAAAAAAAAGTATTTGTGTAACAGAGATTAATATAGTGAATTCATTGAATTCTTCTCCAAGTTACCCTTTTCTGAATAAATCCTTTATTTTTCCATCTTGAAAAGAAAGGTGCACTTTTCAGATTAGACTGTTTAAATACACTATACTGAACCTAGTTTTATTAATACTAGTTGAAACAAATGTGAATAAAATAAAACACTACACTAAAAACCTAGTTTTTCCTTTCAGCAGCAGACAGTAATTTAAGAAATGAGCAGGATTTAAATTCTGATAATCAATTTAAAAAAATTCTGCACAATTCTACTCTAAAAGTACCACTGTTCATCAATATAATCACACAGAATATTAACTCTTAATATTCAGACTAACCAGCAATCATGTTTATTCAGACTCAGAAGATTTATGGAGAAATTAAAGCAAGGATGGTTGAGAAAACAAAGCAATTTTGTTCTCAACTGTTATAAATGGAATTATCCAGAATATTTTGGAGATGAGATATTTGCTTATTACTAGCAAAGAGACTTAGTGTTTTACATAATAAAAGGTCAGTGAAGACACTACATTCTCCACCCATAGAAGAGATGAAACAACCCTCCACTTTCTACTCATGATTTTGTCCAGTTCTGCAAGCTGCTCCGTGTGGAGGAGTCTCTGTACCCAAGTAGAGCCCCACTGACTACTGTGGGGCTTTCTGCAGGGATAGGTTCTCATGTGTGGAGAACAGCTTGCAGGATAGGGACCTAAATATCATGTTCTCCTTATTGAAGATCTCATAATCCACAGTCTGTCCTGTAAAAAACAATGCTATTTAAATAGTTACACCAAAATAAAAAGTATGTTTTGGGGTCTGAAAGTTTAATGACCTTTTACCAGCTTAATGTGGTAACTACTTCTATATATTACATTGTCCTTTCAAGTAAAAATACAAAACTATTTTTAGAGACTTAGTTCAATATCTAATTATATTTGGTATTTTAATGTTAGTTAGGCAAAACATAGTTTGCCTCCAGTCATTAACAAAAGTATGCAAATGTGTCACAAAAACAGAACATGGGATTTCAATAAAGCACATCTCAAATTATCTAATATCTTAAACACATACAATGCCAGATCATCTACTTTACTTTCGGAACTATATTTATATACAAATAAATCCAAATTTAGTACCAAGTCCCAGTTTCCATAAATGCTTTAATCTGCTCAAAAGCATCCAAGCTCTTAACCTCCCATTTCAGGGCAAGTAGCTCTCCAACTCAACTGAATGCAATTAAAAAATAAATAAATTTAAAAAGCTACATGAACATTTATCGCCCCAACACATAATCCAAATCTGAGTGACTACAAGGTAGGGGTGTGGGGGGGGGGTGTTTTTTTTACCTTGTACCCTTGAATAAAGTAGGGGTGGGGGGGGAAGCATGCAGAGTTTCTGAAAGGAATTCTTTGGCCTGGGCTATGATATGCCTCTGCCTGATTTTCCTCACAACACTGGCAATATTGTTAACTGTCATAAACAAGGTGCCAAGGACAGTACCAAATTCAAAGCAACTTTTAAATTCTCTCCAGCAACCAAAATTGTTGCAGAGAGAAGAGATAAAAGGGATCAAGGCCAGCAAAATACTGTTTGAGAAGCAGCTAATCCATTTCTGTGAATTCTATTATATGAAGTGTGATGACTTTCTACAAAATATAATGTGATTCATGCCAAGTAGTTTCCCCCTTTCTTGTAGAGGAGAGCTATTTTGCGCAGGCTGCATCTACGATATTACAAACCCCAGAGAGGAAGGGGAGGGAGAGAGGGAATTCACAGCCGTTCAGGGTCAATAAGTGTTCATATATCCTATCATTTGGAAACCCTTCCCAAAGCTTAGGGCAAAAACACTGTTTAGTCAAGAAAATGAGGAGGAGAAAAAACCCTGCAATGTAAGTACATGTGTCATACGTGTGTGGGGGCTGGAGGAGAAGAGCTGTCAGGGAGAGAAACATCTTTCATGGGGGGAAAGGAGAGAGCGCTTAGGCATAAAATTCACATCAGCGACACCGAACGAGGCATTCACGGCAACAATCAACTTTTCCTTCAGGCCTAACTTGCTTGTGCCTTCAATTTTTCAAAATGGTTAGCAGCAGCACCAGGACTCACCCTTCCCTCCCCACGCCCCGCACACAACGGGGTAGGATCCCGCCGCGTCCTTGCTGCCCGTGTCAGTGTCTTCGCATCGCCTTCAGGGAGCCGTGGGGCCGCCGCCGGGACCTATTTGTGTTACCCCGCGGGCTGCCGCTTGCCTGCTGCAGTCACATCCCGGAAACGCAGGAGGGGCCGGGGGCTCCACGGCGGTAACCCCGACCCTGTCCTGTCCCGTCCCCGCCCCCGGAGCGGCCCTGACAGCCCCCCCGCCCCACGGGGTCACGGCCGGGGGGCAGAGCCACGTAGGCACCTGGTCACCCCCGGCGCTGCTCTGACAGCCCCTCGCCCGTCCCAGGACCAGCCCCCTTCCCCTCCCTCTGGGCCCAGTTTTACCCCACCCAGGGCCAAGGCTGCCCCCTTCCTCGGGCCGGGCCGGGCCCGGCTCAGCCCCGGGAGCGGGACCCCCACCCCGGGGAGAGGAGACAACGGGCAGCCCCAACTCACCAGCCGCGCCGGGTCTCCGCTGGTCCGGAGTGGGGGAGGGGGCGGTTCCTCCCCCTCCTAAGCGCGGCAGCCGCGGCCGAACGCAGCCGCCTCCGGGAGCCGAGCCCCCTCGCTCCGCCGCCCCGAGAGCCGCTTCCTCCGCCCAGGCGCTGCGGGGCCCCGGCGGCTTCCCTTCCCCGCCGACAGTCACTTTACTCCCCTCTCCAACATGGCTGCTCCCCAAGCCGCTGCCGCCGCCTCCGCGGCTCCCGACCCCGCTCCGGCGGCCTCCCCCGAGCACCCCCGCAGGCCGGCCCTCGGCAGGGAGTCGCTCGCCACCGGTGGGAGCTGCGAGCGAGGGCGCGGCGCTGGCGGGCGGACGGGCTGGGGACGCGCTGCTGCGGGGCGAGGCTGGCTGCCAGGGACTCACTCGGCTGTGGCGCGGCGCTTCTGCCTGTTCCAGCGACTCGCTCGGAGACAGCGCAGCCGGGGCCCAGGGAGAGCGGGGCCAGGGCGACACCTAGTGTCTGCGGCGGCCACTGCAGAGCCCGTCCGGCCCCGGGAGCGCCAGGCAGCCAGCTCCAGCTATTGCTGTAAACCTGCAAGTGTAACTCCCCCCCTTCCCCCGCCAGGCAAAGGGGCTTCCCCCATGTCTCCCCACATCCCCTCCCATATACACACCCTGGAAAGTGGCGTCCTCCCCCCACATCATCCACGCACGCATCCCCCACAGATAGGTGCTTCCCTACACGCACACCCCTCCTGGAAAGGGCTTTCCCCTCCAAACATCCCCCCACACCCTAGAAAAGTGCTTCTCCCCTCCAAACCAGCCCTCCTAAACACCATACCCCCCCCCCACACACACACACACAGCGGAGAGAGGGTCTACCCCTGCTTCCAAAAACATACCCATCTTTTAGCAGGTAGAGAGCTGCTCCCCCAAAATATCTCCCCTACACACATCCCACCCGATGTGAAGAAAAGAAGGCTGTCCCCCAAAAAGCAACCCTTCCCCTATCCCATCCTACCCAGGAGAAGTGCTGCTCCCTCCAAGACATTCCCCCCAAAACATATGGAAGGGAGGTCCCCACCTTTTTTACAAAATATCACACACATACAAAACCAGGTGAGGATGCTGACCTCCTCCTTCAGAACATCCCCTTTACACACATGCCATCCGAGAGAGCTCCCCTCCAAGGAGCATACAACCCTTCCTACAAAAGGGAGCATCCCCCCTCTCCAAAAGCTCCCTGCACACGTCCTTCCTAGAAGAGGGAGCTTCTCCCCAAACACAGATTATACCCAGGAGATGGAGCTGCATCAGGCTCCTGAGGTTTGGACAGCCACATGGTTCTGCCTCCAGACACACTGCACAGGCGATGCGGTCTACACTGGCCACCATGCTGAGTAATGCACAAGTCCGGAAGGTCTAAATAGCTCCTTAAGTGACATTTTAACAGGATGTAAGTGTGTGAACAGTGTGAGCATTTTCGGATTCAGCCTGTTTACCTGTCTGAGGATGGTAAGGTCCCTTCACCTGCCTGTGTGGTAGTGAGAATTCCATCCATTTGACAGGTTGGTAAACTGAGGCACATGGAAGTGCTGTGACTTTTGCAGCATTATACAGTGAATACCCCTTCTCTTGTGCATTTGTCACAAAACCATCCTTCCCATATTTGTACCTGCAATGCTTCTTTTCCCTTTCTCTCACAATTTCTACCCCATTTCTTCTTTTCCATGGCTGTTTCCAGTTCCCCACTTCTCCCAGTCAGTCCGTTCTGTCCCTGAATTTCTTTGTAACCCTTCTGCTCCTACCCCCTGGAGGTTAGTAAGGGCCAGGAAGTAGCACTGCAGGCTCTATACTCTTCCCCACTGATTCATATTTTTTACATTTCTACCATACAGGAAGGGAAGTATCATGAAAAGACCAGATCTCACTTCATTTTAGTGATTTCTTGATGGTCTGAAAAGATCAGTGAAGTACAAATAAAAAAGTATGTGAAATGCAAGTACCAGGACATGTACCCACTGCACTGATGTAACTCAGGGCTCATTGCCTTTTTTTTTTTTTTTGAACAAATATTGATTCCTGTTGTCCGTTTGCTTGTTTTCCCTTATTTATTGGCCAAAGTTCAGTGCAAATAACACAGCACTTTTCATCAAAATGGATCCACCTGCATTTTACAGACTTTAATAAATGACTGTACTAGGCCAAATCCTGTACTCCTTACTGAGGTGAAACATAAGCCCAGATTCTTTACTTCATCGAGCTTCTGCTGTAGGTGTGATGGAGAAAAACCAGGAAACTGTTTATGGTTCTTTGATTCTTATGGTGAATGTGTGCTACTTTGTGCCCTGGTATAGATTGGAGTAGCCTAGGATTTGTTCTAATTTACGCTAGCTGGCTGCAGTTCCTGAGGGACCATATGACAGCTGAGAATAGCCACAGAATGCAGCATACTCTGGACAGTCCCTCTACCTAAAAGGGCCAAGTGAAGGGTGGGGTAGCATAGAAGCTGGGTACCAAGGCTCTGTGCCAACTGAGAGTTCCCCTATTCCAGGGGAATTCTCAGGTGGCCAGACCTGGCTGCTTTCCATTCTCTTTGCACCTTTTAGGCACCACAAAGGAGCCAGAACATAGTAGAGAATCTGGACCCCAACAAAGGGAAATAAGTTGCATTTGCTTAAATAAGGAGTGCAGGAGTTGGACCACCTCATACATAGGATTCACTTTGCTCATTAACGCAGTACTGTAATCTGAGGCAGAATGCACAGTAGCTTAGGGCACAAAGAAGAATATCATCCAATTTGGAAGGGCAGAGGGAATTGATGGAGGCAAAATGTGACTGCCAATTTGACATTTGTCCAAGACACCAGGATAACACCTTTACTGTTGCAAAACTAGTGGTCTTTTTAATAACTCTGAGAGCAGACAGTGAAGCTTTGACACTTCTTGGCACTTCTTTCATCAGACTCTTTCAAGTCTCAGGAACCACCTGAAGCTGTTCTTACTGGATCTCCTAAACTCTGAATAGTAGCATGGTGACCAGTGTTTACTTTATCTTATTCAATTTGTAAACTCTTCTGGGCAGGGAATGTTAGTATAGTTGTAAATTATCATGTAAATGTACTTGCACTGTATAAATGTTTGATAAGAAATCTTCTCTTTTGGACTACCCAACTATAAACAAATTGAATAAATAGTATTCAACTAAACAGTGTTTCACAAAGAGGTGTGTGAGAGCAGAAAGAGTGTGCTATTTATTTAAAGGCTGCAAATATTTTAAAACATTCTGAGGGAGAAGGGTCCTGTTTTGTTTTATACACATTTTTGTCTACCCTTGAAATATACTGTGACTGGAAAAATAGGGAAATTATGGTATAAGAGAGAGACAAGAAGCTGAAAAATGAGCAAGTGTGATGGGTCAGCAAGGGCAATGAAGTGAATCTGCTGGTGCTATTTCCCTCCTACCTTGGAGAGTGATAGGTGGCCAGAAGGAGAGATTCTGTGGCAATTAAGGCAGTTGGGAGGGTGGGTTACACAGTCTGGGCATCTGGGAGCCTAAGAGGAGTGGGGCATTTGAAGACAGCTGGGCAGAAGGGGCCTGGGAACCACCAAGTGCTAGAGCCAGAGTGTGAAATTGTAACCCCATTGAATCAATTGTAGTTTTGCCTTTGACTTCAGTGGGGCTAAGATTTCACCATGGTAGACTTTTAGCAGCTGAAATATTTATATCACCTGGCTGAGCCATGGTGTAGCTGGTACTCTGTCAGGAACTGAAGACAAGTTTCTTCTTTGAGTAGTGTCCCTATGGACTGTAGGTATGTCTGAGTCCCTGCGCAGCTGATCGGAGAACTTCGGTAGCAGTGTCCGTTGGGCCAACACATGCGCTGTCTTTCCTCGTGCTGCGCCACGAGGCTAGCCGGTGCATATGGGCTAACCGTCCTCAGTTCCTTCTCTACCACCCTGGGCTAGAGACAGAGCCTTTAGCTGTTTGTCAGTGGATTGTTAACTCTTTCATTTGTTACATTTTAGCTTCTTTGAAAACCTTTTTGCTTTCTTCTGACTGTTTATTTGGCCANCTGGGCTAGAGACAGAGCCTTTAGCTGTTTGTCAGTGGATTGTTAACTCTTTCATTTGTTAAATTTTAGCTTCTTTGAAAACCTTTTTGCTTTCTTCTGACTGTTTATTTGGCCATGCCTAGAAAGAAAGAAAGAAAGAAAGAAAAGAAAGAAAGAAAGAAAGAAAGAAAGAAAGATTTTGTTCTTGTGTTGACCCCTGTTGGGGGGGGAGGGGAACCTTCCTCCCACCCCCAAATAAGGGTATGCCCGGCTCTCCGGGCTTCAAGAAGTGTCTCACTTGCAGTGAAGTGATCCGGTCATGGACAAGTACCCTCAGTGCATCCATAGTCTTTAAGGTGCCACCAGACTCCTTGTTGTTTTTCCAACAAAAGTGTTTCCTCTGCCAGCAGCTCTGACCAAGATCCCTCAAGAACAGAGAGCGCCACCAGAAAATCATCTTTATGGATGCAGCTCTCCAACTTCAGCCCTTTAGTGAGCATGAGTCTTCCCCTCAACCTTTGACTTGGAAGGATAGTGGGTCAAAAGAAATGGTCCGGAGACTCCTCTCATTAATTGAAAAAGAGAGCAAGAAGTCTCCTCAGCGAACCCAGGGATCACCGAAAGTGATCACCATTTCACTCTGTGTCCTTGGCACCAAGATCATCTGGCACCCATGCCTCAATATGGTCACCTTATCAACGATCATTCCATCATTGGAACAGGGAGACAGGTTTTTGGCCCTCGACTTACAAGACACCTACTTTCACATTTCAGTACTACCAACTCTCAGACATTTTCTCAGGTTCACTCTGGGGCATGACCACTACCAATACAAAGTCCCCCGCTTCGGACTTTCAGCAGCCCCAAGAGTATTTTCCAAAGTTCTCTCAGTGGTGGCCACTCACCTACGATCATAAAGAATAATGATCTACACTTACCTGGATGATTGTTTCCTCAGACTCTGATCGCTTCAAGAGGCTCGTCGAGCCACCAAGGCCACAATATGCTTGTTCACGGAACTTGGCCTACAGACCTATTACCAGAAGTCACCCTCACACCAGTGCAATGCCTGGAATTCATAGGGGCCGACCTAGATGTGCTACAGACCAAAGCTTTCCTACCTCAAGACAGGTTTCTATCCCTGGTCTCACTTATAAACACAGCTCAATGCATCCCTCAAGTGCCAGCCAGAATCTGCCTCCAACTCCTGGGACATATGGTAGCAAGCATGGCAGTGATTCTGCACGCCAGACTCCACATGCGATGCCTACAGATGTGGTTCAGTTCGGTTTACAGACCGAACAGAGACAGTCTGGGCAAGCTCCTGACACTACCCACCAGGATCAAGAACTCCCTGGACTGGTGGAAGAACCCAACCAATGCACGCGAAGGGATACCCCTTTCACAGGAGTCACCTTCGTCACTCCTTCCCGCCGACACATCCCTCATAGGATGGGGCGCGCATTTAAATAGTCTCCTAACGCAAGGCAAATGGTCAACTGCAGAGATATCCCTGCACATTAGTTTCCTTGAATTCAGAGCAGTCAGGAATGCCTGTGCCCATTTCCTCCCACTGATAACAGGATCACATACCAAAATCCTAACAGACAACAGAGTCTGCATGTATTATATCAGCCGTCAAGGGAAGGGCCAGAGCGTCGTCCCTATGCATGCAAGCGATGAGACTATGGAATTGGTGCATTTCTCATAACCTCACCTTGCCTGCAGCTTACCCCCTGGGCACACAAAACTCGATTGCGGACAAGCTCAGTCGCACATTCCCACATCACCATGAGTGGGAGATGCACCCGTCAGTACTTCACAACTTGTTCACACGGTGGGGATCACCGTCCACAGATCTGTTCGCCACTTACCAGAACAAGAAGTGTCCATGATACTGTCCCAGGGTGTGGATCGGACAGCACTCTCTGGGCAATGCTCTCCTCCTCCCTTGGGACAAGGGCCTTCTTTATGCCTTCCCTCCGTTTCTTCTTCTGCTGAGGGTCCTACTAAAGATAAAGAGGGATGGAACTTATGTAATTTTGATTGCTCTCACGTGACCTAGACAGACCTGGTATCCTTACCTGATGCAGCTCACGATGTGCCCATTGATCTCCATTCTGGCCACTCCACACTGTCTCTCTCAGGACAAAGGGCGTACCACACATCCCAACCTGGGGATCCTCCGCCTCAAAGCATAGATCCTATGTGGTTCCAGCACCTAGAGAGCTCCTGCTCAAAGGAAGCACAGGAGGTTCTACTGCACAGTAGAAAGTCCTCCACACAATGCACTTATCTGCACAAATGGTCCAGGTTCCAGATTTGATGCATGTCCCAACAAATTTCTCCAGTGTCAGCAACTCTTCCACATATTCTGGAATATGCTCTAACCCTTAAAAAAATCGGGGTTATCCCTGAGCTCTCTCAGGGCCCACCTTGAAGCTATCATGGCATTTCACTAACCTGTAGAGGGGTACTCAGTACTCTTGCACCCAACCACTAAAAAGTTCCTTATGGGAATAACAAACCTCTTTCCTCAACCTTGGCTTCCTGCTCCCTAGTGCTGAAGGGGCTGACCAGGCCCTCCTTTGAACCTATGGTCACCTGTTCACTAGCATACCTGTAGATGAAAACAGTTTTTCTGATAGCAATTACCTCAGCTAGAAGAATAGGGAAAATAGCAGCTCTGATGGCGCATCCCCCATACACTGTGTTCTTCCCAGATAAGGTTACACTCAGACTGCATCCAAGGTCCATCCCTAAAGTGACCTCCTCATTTTACATGAATCAGTCTATTCCCCTTCCCACCTTCTACTCCAAGCCTCACCGAGACAATAGGGAGACTATACTACTACCTTAGACGTTAGAAGAGTCCTTGCATTCTAGCTCAATAGGACAAAAGCCTTCAGGAAGTCCCCTAGACTATTCCTCTCTATGGCAAAAAGGTCTAAGGGCTCAGCTATATCAGCCCAAAGACTCTCCAAGTGGGTCTCGACTTGCATCAGACAGTGCTATCAAATTTGAAACATGACCCCTCCAGACTCGATCTGTACATATTCCATGAGCTCGATCTTCTCATCTGTCACCTTCTTTAAGGATGCCCCCTTCTCAGAGATCTGCAGAGCGGTGACATGGGCATCAACACCTTCACAGAACATTATGCGATCACCGGGGACTCTGCCTTTGATGCCATCTTTGGTGCCACAGTACTATAATTTGTGACTAACCTGACTCCAAAGTCTCAAGGAGTACTGCTTGGAAGTCACCTACAGCAGAGCACCCATAGGGACACTACTCAAAGAAGAAGTTACCTTGTGCAGTAATGATGGTTTTTCGAGATGTGTGTGCCTATGAATGCTTCACTACCTGCCCTCCTCCCTCTACTTTGGAGTTCTCACTTATGACTCTACGGTAGAGAAGGAACTGAAGATGGTTAGCCCACGTGCGTTAGCCTCATGGTATAGAATGTGGAGAGACAGCGCATGTGCAGGCCCAATGGACACTGCTAGCAAAGTTCTTCAATCAGCAGCGCAAGGGCTCAGACACACCTACAGTAGAGCACCCATAGGGGGACACATCTCGAAGAACTATCGTTACTGCACAAGGTGAGTAACTTCTTCTTTGGTACCACAGAAGTACCATGGAAAAGGGACAATTTCTCCTCTCAATTGTGTGAAGACTTTTAGTCAGTCTGTTTAGAACTCACTTGTGCTTTGACCCCCAAGTGCTGCCCGACTTTCTTAATTGGCCAAATGGGCACACCTGTCCTGGCATAGGAGAGCTGGACCCACTTCAGTTACAGGGAGCAGCTACCCTGGGACACTTGCTTTCTTAAATTAAAATGTAGGTTTATCTGAAATCAGCAATACAAACGGTCAAAAGGCAAGATATGTATAATTAAAGTAGATACCGTTTCTAATTGTGCAGCCTTAACTTTGACTCTCCAACCTTTCCTCACATTGAATTAAGGTTATGATTTTAACAGGATTTGAACAGTTTCTGAATAATCATTTAAACTTATTATCCCTGTGAATTGTTTTTGACGGTCTGTTGCTGAAACTGGGGTGCTGCCACAACCCCTGGCTTGAGGTGGTTTCCATCATATACAGGGTTCACAATTTGGTTCAATGGCGCTCAGCACCTCCATTAGGCAAATTGTTCCAGCACCCTGGTCTGTTGTGAGTATAGGAGATAATCAGAAATGCTTCTTCACAAAATCCCTGAGTAGTTATTATTAAGCATTTGACACCTATGAAAAAGACCGAGGAAAGAAAGCAAGACACTGAAAAAAGGAAAGAAGTCAGGAGCAGATTTTGATTAATTCATGTCAGGAGACTTGTTTCCTTTTTAGTGTAACTATATTACTTGATTTGCTTTATTATTAAGTTAAATGGATTATGTGGCCATGAATCATATTTCTGTACAGTTGACCATTAATTTAAAAAAACACTAGTTTTACAGATACCGTGTTCTCTGAGTGTCTGGTGCACACAATAGGTCTGTTCTCTAAAACAAACAGAATGCAAATACATAGATGCTGGTAGAATGAACTACTGCCTCTGGAAAAAATGATGAAATCTACATCAGCCATTAGGTATAATATACATACAGGAATAGGACAAGAGCAGTCATGGGACCAATGTTTCCTGCTTTGAATATAAATGTCTTGGCTCTTCCTCAGCCTTTATACAGCAGTAGGATATTATTAATGTTTGTCAATAAAAATAACAGATATGGCTCTCAAATCAGTAAAATAAATACATAGGTGGATTTCAACATTACATATATATATATATTTTAAAACAATATACAGTATGTGAAAAGCAGTTACTTTCCTGTCAAGTTCAGGATTCTATGTTTCAACAGCAGGAACTGATGACCTCACAAACATCTAACAATGTAGGAAAGCATTGTTCGTTAGTGTAAGCGATGTTCCCAATTGCAGGGGAAAGACTGAATGTCTTGGCAGGTAAGTAAAGGGAAGTGATTTCTAAATACAATATTATGCGTTTTAAAATGCAGTTCTTTTTCCTAGATGCCAACAATGTTTAAAGAATGCAATATCCTCTAACTAATTGTATTTCTGCTTTGTGATAGAAAAAACAGCTATTGTTCTGCTCTCAGTAAGAGCTATTTATATACTGTTCTGTAGAACACATCTTTCTATAATGATGATCTTCCACCTATGGAAAAAATGTAATCAATTTAAAATACTCAAATGTAGTTAATTTCTTTCTTTCTCATAGCATGCCTTTATTCACATAAAGTTTTTTTTTTTTTTTAGGTTTCAGGGGCTCAATTCAAAGTTTGATTTGCAGACCTCATGTGTAAAAAGGATAATCCTCTAAAGGATTATTTTACCTCATTGAGAAACTAGGACCATCTTCTTCTTTGAATGAATGATAGCAGGAAATAGCAATATGAGTGTGGAGAAAATACCCCCCCCCTTCTTTGTCCCCTCCAAGTTACTTTCTCCCCTCTTTTCTATCCCCCCGCCCCTGGCCTGGCTCAAAACTGTCAGGCCAGAAGCCTGAACCAGACTGGGCTGCACTTTGAGGATGGGAGGGGGGGGAGAGGGGGAGGAAAAGAGGAACTAGCAGAGGGATGACTATTTGTAACAGGCATTGCTCAAGGTTTAAAATGCATCTGCTTATATTAATTTGCTTGCTAAAGGCTATTAAGACTCATCCTGAAACCTATCTGTAATCAATGCTTTTATAATGAAATCGTTGCTTGGCATATAAGTGCTGTTACCTTTGAATTGTGCCCCCTTTAGGTAAGCCCCTGTAGGCCCATACCCACCAAAGGGTTAGTCCTCCTCCTTACCCCAAGGCCCAGCCGGATGCCCAAATGGCATCAGATGGGGGCGCCCTCTTTTGTGGCCCCTATAACAGTAGAAGGCCTTAATGACCCTTGTAACAGCAGCCCCCCCTCTGTAAGCTCTGACCAGGGTCCCCTGTAACCAACAGGTCAGAAGCCAGAACCATACTAAGCTATGCTGCCCTAAAGGGGGGGAGAAAGGGGGAAGGCCAGGGAAAAGAGGAACTGGAATATTTGTAACAGCGTCCTTGGCCATGGTCCAGCCTAACGTCTGCCTAAACTTCTGCTTCTGTAATAGCTTCTGCTCTAAGGCTACAAAACTGTACAACCTATAATTATTGCTGTATAAACAATTAAGGCACATTAATTGGAAACAGGTACTTCTGTAGGCACCCACCCCTTGTGCCTGTCCATTCACCCCCCATTGCCTCCCCTTCCTTCCTTTTCCCTTCCTTTCCCTAACACTGTGCCTGCCCCTGCTATTGCAGGGCAACAATAGAAAGCAATAAGGCAAAGTTATAACCAATAACCTGTAACAAGTTAGCACAGCAATAGTCCTAGTGGTCATACTGAAGGGCATCATGCCCCTTCTTTGTCCTACTACGTACCCCCTTGCCCAAACCCTACTAATTAAGGAAATGTTAACTCATTATAAAACAATATTATTGTTTGGCTCTAATATACAAGCATGTAACAAAGTATTCTTGTAACCTATGCTAAAACATATTTCTGCAAAGCTGTCTTTTGTAACCGGAATTCGTGCTAATGTCCCCGCTCATGGCATAAACAGTATAACCGCAGACTGCCCTTTTGTGAACCCCTGTGTACCCAGACTAATTGTCACACTAGGCCCAAAATACCATATTGGGCCCTGACCCCTCCGGTCATGAAATGCAAGGCCTACGTGTCCAGGACATGTTAAAAGTTTCTATAGGGAAGTACCAATCACCCAACCCCTCTTGGCACGTCCAAAGGAAGATTGCTGACAACTCAGAAAAGCACCCCTCACCCTAATGCTTGGCAGTGACGCGTGTGTGGTTGCGGTTTAAGACTTTAAAAGATGGCATGTAACCTTGTAAGCGGGGTAGTTGATTTTGGTCTGCTACCCCTATGCATAGGTGTGTGTGAGCTCAATAAACGGGCCTCAGGCTTGAGACTATAATTCAAATTTTCTGCCTAGGAGTGTTTGTTCCTAACAGTTCAAATAACTGCATAGGGGGTATTCGTTCTTGACATGAGAAAGATTGTTCTTTTAAGAAACAAGCTAAATGTTTTTTTCTCTCTAGGTAGATTGTACAAGTGACTCCACAGGTTTTGGTTTAGAGGTCCCCAGGGAGTCTTCACATCCTAGCCACCATCTAATACAGGGGAGGGCAAACTACGGCCTGCGGGCCGAATCCGGCCCGTCAGTGCTTTCAGTCCGGCCTGTGGGATTGCCAGCCCCATGTCCCTGCAGCCCCTGGTGGGGAGAGGGCTCTGTGCACTGCCCTTGCCTGCAGGGACCGCCCCCCGCAGCTCCCATTGGCTGGGAACAGGGAACCGCGGCCAATGGGAGTTTCAGGGGTGGTACCCACAGGTGAGGGCAGCGCGTGGCGAAGCCGCCTGCCCCACCCCACCCCCAGGAGCGCCGGCCGGACATGCTGGCCACTTCCGGGAGTGGCACGGGGCCAGGGCAGGCAGGGAGGTAAGCAGCACTGGGCCAGAGCCCGCACCCTGAACCCTTCCTGCACCCTGAACCCCCCCTGAGCCCCCTAACTTCCTGCCTTGAGCCCCCTGCTGCACCCCTCCTGCACCCCAACCCCCTGCCCTGAGCCCCCTCCTGCACCCAACCCCCTGCCTGAGCTCCCTCCTGCACCCCTCCTGCACCCCAACCCTTTGCCCTGAGCCCCTTCCTGCACACCGCACCCCCTCCCACACCCCGCACTCCCTCCCACACCCCCAACCTCCTACCCCAGCCCTACATTTATGGCCCTGCATACAATTTTCCCACCCAGATGTGGCCCTCGGGCCAAAAAGTTTGCCCACCCCTGATCTAGTAGCTGGTTAATAACTGGTGGGCCGAATGGCTAATGCAACCCTAGCTCCATCAGAAGCACTGCTTACAGGAGTCCTGATTGGAGGAGCACTAGGTCCATCAATTGGTCTGGCTGGGCTGTTTAAGCCAAAAGGAGGCACAGGAAATGGTCTGTACAGCTAGGTGAATTTTTGGGTGTCTGCTTTATTGGACTCTGCCTTCTTACCTGACACCTGCTTTCCTGGTTCTTGCTTTCCTACCTTGCTCCTGATCCCTGCCCCTGATTTCTGACCCTTGACATCTGACTCTGGCTCTGACCTCTGGCACCACTCCTCTGATCAGCAACTCTGATTGCCTAAGCCCCAGTCATGACAGGGGCCTTAGCTCCACTAGTAATTTGCCCAGACTTCAGCAACTGATGATTAACTACTGGTATATTTGCACTGATGCCCAAATGTAGACAAGGGAAACTATTTGTAATGTCATGCGGGAGTAAGCTCCAAAAATGCAAATTGTAGCTTTCCTTGTCTACAAGGCTTTGCAACAGTGCAGCTACAGTTGTCTAGCCAACCACCAATTACTGGAATTGGGGCAAATTCCCAATAGGTCTTAGCCCTTGGTAGATGGGATGAATGGACTATCACCTCTCTCCCCAACACCTCAGTTTATCTACTTTTTTTTTTTTTTTACCATTTTTCCTTCTATCTTTGTCCACTCTCCTCTGTACTTGTTGCTATTTTTTTACATTACTTACTCTTCAAGTTCCCACTTAAGTAACTTTACAAATCACTTTACAAATATAAGATTGAGAATGTGGTGCATAATCATCTTATTTGTTATGTTATTGGATTTGTTTTGCTCATACACTGTCTATTTTATATCTTTTCAGCAGAGGGAGTGAATTTTTTGTTATAACCAGTTTTTGCGACTAGATCTGAACTCATGTTTTTTTTCTCAAATTTTTTTGGGGATGGTGGTGGGGAAGGGGAATAGAGGGACTCTTGCAGTTGAAGGAAACAAGTTCCAGCTCTGAGATGCTTCATTCCTTCATCTCTTTTGTAGAGCCCAATCTAGTCCCCCATTGAAATCAATAGTCTTTCCACTGAGTTTGGTGGGAGTGAGATCAGTGAGGAAGATGGAGGGAAGAGGGGCTATTTCTGCCCCAGTGGGCAAACAGGTAACTGTGTAAAACATTCCCTTTATTTCTTTTCTGTTGAGGCTACAGCTAAGAAATCCTGCCATGTTTATGCTTTTCCTTTTCAGCAACTGTGTGGGATAGTATAGAATAGGAAGATTAAATGGAAGGGGGAAAGAGACTGATGTTCCTCCTTCATTTATCTTTTTTCGCATGCAGGAGAGTGGGACATGAGTGCCCTGGGAGGAATATGAGACCCAAACACCCAAAGATGTAGAATTGGGTATCTCGCACAGAAGCTGTATCTTTTTTCCTTCTTCACAAGGTAATAATTTCATGCGAAATTACAGTCTACTTTCTGAATCAATTAGAAATGCCATGAGTTAGGCTTCCAAAACTAGTTGCATAGTGGCCAACTCTCACAATCTTTTGTGGATTTTTTTCAAGTTTCCTATTATCTCAACTGTTGGCAATAAACTTGTGAATTTTCCCTTATTCAAAATGGTTACCATCTTTCATTACTTTTAATGGGGCTGAAATAAAACTGCCCTCAGTCAAGATGGCTACCATTTTCCTACAGTCTTTGCATCCGAAAGTAAGTCTGTTCACTAACTTCCATTGTTCAAAGTTAGACGGTTGCCTTGAGGGAAGCTGGCTGCCATTTTATGGTTATGAGGCTAGACAGGAAACTATGAGTAGACAGGGGAATATGAGGAGCAGAAGAGAGGATGAAGGGTATTGGGTAATGTAGAGAGCAGGAGAGAGGCTGAAGAGAACCAGGAAGAAATTGAAAGGGTGCTGGGACAGGTGGAGTCAGAAGAAGATGGGTACAGGAAGGAGGGAAGAGTGTGCAGGGTTTGTTGGAGGGAGAATGAGCTAGTGCAGAAAAGTATAGGGAGCAGGGAAGAGAATGAGGTGGGTGTAGGGGAATGTAGGTTGCAGAAGGGAGGCTCAGAGTGTTCAGGGAAACAATCGGGATAAGAGGAAACTAAGGAGCTATGGAAATATAGGGAGGAGATAAGTTTGTTGCAGAGGAAAGTGGGGAGCAGAAGGAGAGAAGCGGTGCAGGAGGAGATGGGAATATAGGGGAATAGCAGTGGAAAAGAATCTGAGGGATAGGATCTTGTCAAGAGAAAGTGAAATTGTGGGGATAGGTGAGTGTTCAGGTTGAGCTGAGCACAGAAGACTTAGGGGGCATGGAGGAGAATGTGAGTGGGGAGAAGACTGGGTGGGGTAAAAAGAGAGAGACACACATGATAGTGATAGAGGAAGGAGACAGATGGCAGCTTCCCTCAGCAGGGTTAGGAGAAGGGAAAGGAAGGCCCCTTCTGAGCAGCCAACAAGGAGGTTGAATTTTGAACCTGAAATGATCACACACTCTTTGGGAGTGGGTTGGCTTTCCCCTAAAGACTCAAAAAACAGAAGGTAAATTAAAACAACCCCCTCCATCCACCCACACTATTCTGTTTTAAAATTCCCTGTGTTTTAAGCTAATCATGATTTTTGGGAGTCTGACTCATTATTTTGAACATTTGGAGTGTGCAACACTGTTTGCACTGTCTGATCTACTCAATAAGAGCCGGATCCTGTTTTCCATTGACTTCAAAGGGGAAAGATCAAGCTCTAACAAAATATTCTGTCCCTTCCCAAAATTATTGTTAGTGAAACACGTCTAAAAGGCAGCTGATGAGACTGTGTAGTAATTACATATTACTAGCAACAGAAGACAATTGATTAAACTAAGTTGGAATACATAGAATACTTATGAACCTGACCTAGTATAAATAATTAAGTACATCTTGAACAGATCATTGTTACAGATGTTAAGAAACAATCACCCTCATAAATTCCAATCTGGGTATCTGTAGAATTCTTCCATTATCTCTTTTTTGTGTACAACTTTTTTCTAGTTAGCTTTGCCAAATTGTTGATTGATAAACTAATCTGTTTTTTTAAATCAAGCACAGTATTTTTCAAATTCTGGTTCTGCACAATGTAAGGTTACTAGACCTAAAAACAAGAAAGAAGCAGGAATGCCACCAATCCCTACATACCCGTTACTTGTCAGTTGTAGATTCCAGCTGCTGCCCCAAAAGTACAATAAAATTAAACGCGGGGTTTTGTTTAATGTATTTATTTGTATGCTACCATTTACGGTTCTCCTCTTTAAGCTCTGTTGTTCACTTCATATTTTATGCAACTGTGGAATTCTTGATGGTCATGGAGATATTCATAACACACATGCTGTACATGTAATTATATATAGCTTTTAAAAACAAACATTCTATTGATACTTTGTAAAGTAACAAATTAAAGGTTTTGCTCCTAGCTACTTATGTAATTTACAGTATAGAAATGAATTTAAAACAATTTATAGAAAATACAGAATTTAAGATTCCAATGAAAATTAAGGAAGAAGAATAATACAATAGTAATAAACAGATAAATTAAATAAAGAGGGATAAGGAAGGGAAGTATTACTGAAGCTTTCATATCACTTGCATTCTAATTCAATGTTTTTGTTCCAAATCTTTTTTCTCGTTTCATTAGAACTGTTTAGTTTGCCTGCAGACAGATTCTCCATAGAAACAGCTGTATCTTAGTAACATACCAAGAATAGAGTGAAGGGAGCTGTGATATACGATACAGCTGTATATGCTACCTTTTTTAAAAAAATGTTGTGTTTGTTAAAGGTCCTGGATTGACAACCCTATAGACTATAGTTCTCTGTCTACAGTGTAAGCAGCTGCCTTGCAACATGCCTGAACACTTTCTGAATGAACTTCCTCTAGGGGTGAGATATAGGTCATTTCTAGGACCCTACCAAATTCAGGGCTGTGAAAAATGTGTCACGGACCATGAAATCTGCTCTCCCCCGTGAAATCTGGCTGTTGTAGGGGGTTCGAGGTGTTGCCACCTTTACTTCTGTGCTGTGTTCAGAGCTGGGTGGCTGAAGAGTATAGAGTGGCAGCTGCTGGCAGGGTGCCCAGCTCTGAAGGCAACGCCACTGCCAACAGCAACACAGAAGTGAGGGTGGCATGGTATGGGGGGGATCATCGCTTTCTGCTTGGGGCAAGGCCGGCCTTATGGGTGGGTGATGTGGGCAACTGCCCAGGGTGCAGTGGACGGGCAGGGGGCACCGTAATCACAGGCAGCCCCTTTAACCCCCAAGTGTTGGGCCCAGAGTTGGGGAGGGGCAGGGCTGCGGGTGCCCCAGCCAGGGGCTCTTACCTTGCACCAGGCTCTAGCAGCTAATCCCAGCTGGGCTGGGGAGGGATGGGACTTCCTCTTTTCTTGCATGGGCCACTCCCAGGACCAGGTCAGACCGACCTCCAGGAACCTCTCCTGGCTACAGGAAGCTCTGCGGCTGCTGTCTGGGAGTCCAGCTCTGAAGGCACAACTGCTGTCAGCAGCAGCACAGAAGTAAGAGTGGCAATACCACATTCCCCGCTAAAGTCATCTGGAGACCACCCCGCACAACCCCGGACCCCCAGAGTTACAACATTGTGACATTTCAGATTTAAATATCTGAAACCATGAAATGTACCAAAATGGATCATGAATTTGGTAGGGCCCTAATCATTTCTGTGCCCATTTAATCCATTGCCTCTTTCAGGAGAATGTCACTGACATTGATGAAAGTGACATTGAAGTGTAAAAATATAATTAGGAAGGCCAAAAAATAATTTGAAGAACAGCTAGCCAAAGACTCAAAAAGTAATAGCAAAAAAAAAAGTACATCAGAAGCAGGAAGCCTGCTAAACAACCAGTGGGGCTACTAGACAATTGAGATGCTAAAGGAGCACTCAAGGATGATAAGGCCATTGCAGAGAAACTAAAAGAATTCTTTGCATTGGTCTTCACGGTTGAGGATGTGAGGGAGATTCCCAAACCTGAGCCATTCTTTTTAGGTGACAAATCTGTGGAATTGTCCCAGATTGAGGTGTCATTAGAGGAGGTTTTGGAACAAATTGATAAACTAAACAGTAATAAGTCACTAGGACCAGACGGTAGTCACCCAAGAGTTCTGAAGGAACTCAGATGTGAAATTGCAGGATTATTAACTGTCGTCTGTAACCTATCATTTAAATCAGCTTCTGTACCAAATGACTGGAGGATAGCTAATATGACGCCAATATTTAAAAAGGGATCCAGAGGTGACCCCAGCAATTACAGGCCGGTAAGCCTGACTTCAGTACCAGGCAAACTGGTTGAAACTATAGTAAAGAACAAAATTGTCAGACACATAGATGAACATAATTTTGGGGGAATAGTCAACAGGGAAATCATGCCTCACCAATCTACTAGAATTCTTTGTGGGGGTCAACAAGCATGTGGACAAGGGAGATCCAGTGGATATAGTGTATTTAGATTTTCAGAAAGCCTTTCACAAGGTCCCTCACCAAAGGCTCTTAAGCAAAGTAAGCAGTCATGGGATAAGAGGGAATGTTCTCTCATGGATAGGTAACTGGTTAAAAGATAGGAAACAAAGGGTAGGAATAAATGGTCAGTTTTCAAAATGGAGAGAGGTAAATAGTGGTCTCCCACAGGGGTCTGTACTGGGACCAGTCCTATTCAACATATTCATAAATTACATGGAAAAAGGGGTAAACAGTGAGGTGGCAAAATTTGCAGATAATACAAAACTACTCAAGATAGTTAAGTCCCAGGCAGACTGTGAAGAGCTACAAAAGGATCTCACAAAACTGGGTGACTGGGCAACAAAATGGCAGATGAAATTCAATGTTGATAAATGCAAAGTAATGCCACTGAAAAACATAATCCTAACTATACATATGAAATGATGGGGTCTAAATTAGCTGTTACCACTCAAGAGAAAAATCTTGGAGTCATTGCAGATAGTTCTCTGAAAACATCCACTCAATGTGCAGTGGCAGTCAAAAAAGCTAACAGAATGTTGGGAATCGTTAGGAAAGGGATAGATAATAAGACAGAAAATATCATATTGCCTCTATATAAATCCATGATATACCCACATCTTGAATACTGCTTTCAGATGTGGTTGCCCCATCTCAAAAAAAAATATTGGAATTGGAAAAGGTTCTGAAAAGGACAACAAAAATCATTAGGGGTATGGAACGGATTCCGTATGAGGAGAGATTAATAAGACTGGGACTTTTCAGCTTGGAAAAGAGACGACTAAGGGGGGATATGATAGAGGTCTATAAAATCATGACTGTGTGGAGAAAGTAAATAAGGAAGCGTTATTTAATGCTTCTCATAACACAAGAACTAGGGGTCACCAAATGAAATTAATAGGCAGCATGTTTAAAACAAACAAAAGGAAGTATTTCTTCACACAACACACAGTCAAGCTGTGGAACTCTTTGCCAGAGGACGTTGTGAAGGCCAAGACTCTAACAGGGTTCAAAATAGAACTATATAAATTCACAGAGGATAGGTTCATTAATGGCTATTAGTCATGATGGACAGGGCTGGTATCCCTAGCCTCTGTTTGCCAGAAGCTGGGAACAGGCGACAGGGGATGGATCACTTGATGATTACCTGTTCTGTTCATTCCCTCTGGGGCACCTGACATTGGCCACTGTCGGAAGACAGGATACTGGGCTAGATGGACCTTTGGTTTGACCCCCCAGTATGGCCGTTCTTATGTTCTTATGAAAGGTTTCATAACCCATTACCACTCCTTTAAACCATACTTACTGTCCCCCAAGCAAAGGAAGAGAGAAGGCAGAAGATTCTGAAAGTGAACCACTGGCTAGGTAACTGGTGTAGCATGGAGGGTTTGGGTTTTGTGGAATATTGGTCCACCTTCTATGGGGATAGGGGCTGTATACTTTGGATGACTTCTACCTCAGTAGAAGGCGAGGGCTAATCTACTCAGGGACAGGCTGGATATAATAGTCAGAAGGGTGTTATACTAATAACAGAAAGTGAGTGTAAAAAGAGAGAAGATATGAGCACTCAGCACAAAATCAAGATTTGAGAGCAAAATTAATCAATGAACCAAAGGACAAGAAGAGAAGAAGTTCTTTCATTGCCTATAAACCAATGCTGGGAGCCTGGGTAACAAACAAGAGGAACTGGAATTGCTTATTTATGAGCATAAATTTAATGTAGTTGGTATTACTGAAACCTGGTGGGATAATTTTCATGACTGGAATGTTAAACTCAATTATTATAACCTATTTAGGAAGGATCAAGTGGGCAAAAGGGGAGGGGGAGTGGCACTGTGTGTCAAAAATGGCATTACCTGTTTCTGAGTCACTGATAACTCAGAAGAAAATCTTAAATGTTTACAGATCAGTGTCCTAATGGATAAAGCACAAGATAGGTGACACCAACTAATACCCTACAGACCATCAAATCACATTAGGGAACTAGATAACTGGCTCCTTATGCACCTATCTGTGATGTGTAGGGGAAAAAACCTGTGATCATGGGGTACTTCAATTTGAGTGACATATACTGGAGGTCTCATTTTGCCAGTACTAAAACATCCTTGGAATTTCTAAATGTTATAGATGACAATTTTCTATCTTAAAAAGTGTTGCATCCTACACAGAGGAATTTCACATTAGACTTCATCTTGCAAGAGGAATTAATTACAGAACTAGAAATTAATGGTAACTTAGGTACAAGTGATCATGACTTGATCACATTTATAATGTGCAAACAGAATAAAACACAGACCAGTGGTATATATGCTTGATGCTTTAAAAGGGACAATTTCACAAACCTGAAAACAATTATGAGCCAAATTAGATGGAAGGAGGAATTTAATCAGAAAAATGTGAAAGATAATTGGGAACTGTTTCAGAACACTTAACCAGATTTCCAAAGAGTCATACTCCCACAATTGAGGAACAAGACTGTATTGGTTAAAATAAGATCTGAGAGGAGAAGTAAAGGTAGCTAAAAAAATTAATAAATATATAACAAATGGAAGAAAAGGGAAGTTGATAGTAATGAATATAAATCAGAAACTAGGAATGTAGAAAACTGATAAGGGAAGCAAAGGGACACAAGGCGAAATCTATGTCCAGCAGAGTTAAGGACAATAAGATGGAGTTTTTAAAGTATATTAGGAACAAACAGAATCCTAACAACGGTCCATTACTAGATGAAAATGGTAGAATTATGAAGAATAATGCAGAAAAGACAGAATATTCTGTGTTTGGGGAAATACAGATGATATAATATCATATGATAACACTCTTCAATCCACTTGTATCTCAGTAAAAAGGATAAACAGCAGCTACTAAAATTAGACTTTTAAATCAGCAAGTCTGGATAACTTGCATCCAAGAGTTTTAAAAGAGCTGGCTGGGGAGCTTGCTGGACCATTAGTGTTGATTTTCAATAAGTCTTGGAACACCAGGGAAGTTCCAGAAGACTTTGAGAAAGCTAGTGTTGTGCCAATATTTAAAAAGAGTAAACAGGATGACCCAGGTAATTATAGATTTGTCAGTCTCACATCAATCCTGGGCAAGATAATGGAGCAGCTGATTTGAGACTTGATTAATAAAGAATTATAGAAGGATAATATAATTAAAGCCAATCAACATGGATTTATGGAAAAACAGATCATGTCAAGCAAACTTGATTTTTTTTATGAGATTATAAATTTGGTTGTTAAAGGTAATAGGGTTGATCTAATATCCTTGGCCTTCTGCAAGGCATTTGACTTGGTACCGCATGACATTTTGATTTAAAAAATTACAATGATATAAAATTAACATGGCACACATTAAATGGATTAAAAGCTGGCTAACAGATAGATCTCAAAATGTAATTGTAAATGGGGAATCATCATTGAATGGGTGTGTTTCTAGTGGGGTCCCACAGGGATCACTTTTTGGCCCTACACTATTTAACATTTTAGGAACAAAGAATATAGGCTGTACTTACATGATGGGGGACTCTATCCTGGGAAGTAGTGACTAAAATATTTGGGGGTCATGGTGAATAATCAGTTGAGCATGACCTCCCCATGTGATGCTGTGGCCAAAAGAGCGAATGCGATCATTGGATGCATAAACAGGGGAAGCTTGAGAAGGAGGAGAGAGGTTATTTTACCTCTACATTTTGCACTGGTGCAACCGCTGCTGAATACTGTGTCCAGTTCTGGTGTCCACAATTTGAGAAGGATGTTGATAAATTGTAGAGGGTTCAGAGAAGAGCCACAAGTATGATTAAAGGATTAGAAAACATGCCTTATAGTGATAGACTCAATGAGCTCAATCTATTTAGCTTAACAAAGAAAAGGTTAAGGGATGATTTGATTACAGTCTATAAATACCTACCTGGGGGACAAATATTTAATAATGGGCTCTTCAATCTAGCAGAGAAAGGTATAACTTGATCTAGGGGCTGGAAATTGAAGCAAGACAAAATTGACACCGTATTTTCAGAGTAAATTTTAACAGAGTAATTAACCACTAGAATAATTTACCAAGGGCCGTGGTGGATTCTCCATCACTGACAATTTTTAAATCAAGTTGAAATGTTTTTCTACAAGATATGCTCTAGGAATTATTTTGGGGAAGTTCTATGGCCTGTGTTATGCAGGAGGTCAGACTAGATGATCACAATTGTCCCTTCTGGCCTTGGAATCTATGAATCTATTTACATTCTGTCAATATATAAAATTAGTTAAATTAAATGTTTCTTTGTTACATTCTTTGCTGACACTGACAGAGCTCCCAGTATACACAAGGTCTCTTTTAGTGGTAGGGATCTAAGAATTTGTCAGTTCACCAACATATTGATAAAAAACAATTATCTGCCTCCTGGGGTATTCTCTCATGTAATGGGAAACGTTCCTTCTGCTGCATTGCACTCCCCACAGCTTCAGGATCTGTTGCCAATTGTTTAGCATACAGCATTCCAGGAGTGAAAAATAACTTGACAGAGTTTCAACAGCATTTCACTCAGATTATAGCTCCCCTATATTTTTTATACCTGGAGTAAAGTAGTCTCGTAAGGGAGTAATTACTTAGACTTCATTAAGATATTTCTCCTGTACATGCTGTGCAGTGTTTTTAATTATTGGTAGCAATAGTATTGGATACTTTTGATTATTTTTAATTGTATCTATGACAAATGGAAGTAGCATGCTTGAAGGTATGTATAGTTTTCAGGAAATGTTGACCTAAAGGAATCCATATAAATTGGTATTTGGTAAGAAATGTTTGCTTTCATTTGGTTGTATGAAATTAAAATATTATCTCAAGGAGGTCTCCATCCTATTTATTCTTCCTCATCAGAGATCATACAGAAGATTAAAACACTATTTTGTGTCACAGAATAAAAGTACTTATTGCAGATAAGCAGTGGACTGATGGAAATTATTCTATACAAACTGCATTAGCTGTTGACACCAAACTTCCAAGTAACATATTGGGCTACATACTAATTATGCACATCTATGTCTTCATGTTATTTTTTGAGAAATGTATATGTGACACTGAGCCAGCAAGGGTTAAGCAACCAGCAGGCTGGTTGAACTGAAAGCAACCTTTAGAGACATATTAGAAGAGTATTGAAATGGTAAACAGGGCCATTCCTTGTTGATAGTTAGCACAGCCATGTCACATAGACTAGAGTTCTTGAAATGTAGGCCTGTATTATTAGAGAATCCGAAGAAGATACTACAGGTCTCTCGCATCTTACGTGCATTTAACATGCGCGATTTCGGCTTTGCGCGGTCGGCAAAACCACACACACACACACACAAAAAAAGAGAAAAAAAGCAATTTATGTACTGTGTCTGTAGTGCGGGCGATTCCGCCCGCCATTGAAGTCAATGGGATTTTGGCTATATGCGGTTTTCGCTTTACGCGCTGACCGCGGAACATAACCCCCGCGTAAGATGCGAGAGACCTGTAATTGTATTTGTCTATGTTTCCCTATAATGTTGTTAGTAGTTTAACAATGTCATCTAATTAGCTTGTAGATGCTAAACTTCTGTTCCTGTCTATAATACTTCATTACTATATTATATTGATTCAGAGATCAAAAGGTGATATCAACATTTAGATGGAACATGTGTAATAATATCATTGTCTTTATTTCTCTTTGAAGTGTTGTAGTAAACTACCTATGAAGTGCTTGAATGGTTAATTGCTTTATGCTAATGAATGCAACTAGTTATCGGTGTATGCCTAAAAAATAGAGATTTACTTCAAAACATCAATGTACATTACCTATTCTTCATCCAATGAATGCCTGCTGTGATCATTTGCTGCCAAGAGGCTTATTAGATGAACTTCAGCTATAAAGGAACTTTAGGGCCTAATCCTTACTATCTCAGATCTGCTTTTGTCAGGGAAAGTCTAAATTGCAAGACTGAGGTCTCCAAGTTTGTTCTGGATTAACCCTGTAATTTCTCATGGAAGAATTTGAACAAACTCTACACATGGACTGGTTATTGGACTATAACTTTTAAAATTAATTCCAGAAGGATTTTTACAAATCGGCAGCCTCACCATCTCAGCTATGAAACTGACCTAAGAACTTTATTCATATCTGTATATATATAATGATCTTTTATACACAGTATAAAACCACAGTAACTCTTTGTTTTCTTTTTTTAATAAATCTTAAATTTAGTTAATAAGAATTGGCTATAAGCGTGTATTTGGGTAGGATATGAAATATTCACTGACCTGGTAGGTAATGTGTCTGATCTCTTGGGATTGATAGAACTTTATATATGGTGAATAAGGTTTTAAGTAATCCTCATCATATAGGCTTGGCTGTCTGGGTGGGAGGAAAAGGCTGGGTTGCTTTAAGGGAACTGTATTTTGGTTTCTTGGCAATCAGTAAGGTATTACAGAAGCTGTTTGATTACTGGCTTGGTGAAATCTAATTATAGAATAAACCACCAGTTTTAAGGATCATGTGCCCTATTCTTTGGAGTTTGCCCTGACTGAGCATTCTCAGTGTCGTCGTCCCCCTCCCCGCAGCAACCATGGTCACAGTATGTAAAGTGTATTTAAAATCCACATGCACTCAAAAAACTCTCTTCTACAGTACCGCAGTCAAGCACTTCTTATCTTAACTTACAGGGCCCTTTCCAACTCTAACCTTCTTACTTACTAACCCAAAACATCTTTGCCCCCACCTAAACCTGGGGTTAGATGCCCAAATCTAAGTTTGGTTTCATGTGCCTGGCCCAATCTGGTAGCTCTGCTCAGAGCCCACCTACCAGATCATGTCCCATTCAAACTCCAGCCAAAGGAAAAGGAGGTGATAGTTCCCACCTTATAACTTTTAGCCCAGTGGTCAGAGCACTCATGTGGGATGTGGGAGACTCAGGTTCAATTTTCTCCTTTCTGCCAGAGGGGTAGAAAGGATTTGAACAGGGGTCTCCCACCTTTCAGGAGCATGCTCTAAACACTAAGCTATGGGGTATTCTGATGTGGGGCTCTGTTGAAGCTGTTTCACCGTGGATAAATAAATAAAGAGTCATTGGATCAGGAGGATTGCACTTCCCATATGGGGCCCTATCCATTCCCATTCTCTCTCTCTGGTCCATCGACTTTTCCTCTGTGGATAAATACATAATTAGTTATTGGTCCTGTGACAGAGTGCTGGAATCAGCCACTGATGCAGCACTCTGGTCTCTGCAATTACAAAGTAGTTGCTCTGGAGTAGTCCTGATCAGGAAGAGCTGTGCCTAATTGGTGGATTAGTATGAGCTGAGGAGAGCCTAAAAGGCTAATTAGTCCATTACCCAAGAGACAGACAAGGCACAGGAAAGAAGTGATCAGTGGAGAAGAGAGAGGCTGGCAGGCTTTTTGGAGCAGGAACGGAAGCCATCTCTATCTCTCAGGGAGAAAATACCTTGTATCCCCTCCCCTTAGCCAAATGAGCAAAGGATTGTATGATATTAGAATCCTTATATAGGTGGTAGGGAAACCTTACATAGGTTTGTATAGGTAGTGGAGAGAACACAGTGAAATAAATGATGAGGTGTTTGACCAGAAGAAGGCCTCTGAGTGGTCAAAGAGACAGGGGTAGAACCCCACCCTGTCATGAGGCCAGAGAGAGAGACTGATCTGGCTCCCTTTAACCACCACCCACCCTCACCGAGACTCAGCACATGGCCCAGCAGCCCATTTACACACACACACACACACACACACACACAAACACACACACACTCTTTCTCTCTCTCTCTCCTATTTGTGAATTGCTAAACAGAGATAAGTCCGGGCTTCAGGGAGGTGCCTATCTCAGAGAGGAACAGGTATTGCACACACCCGTCTCATCACCATCTCTCATTGGCTAGCTTAGGTGGCTCCTTGCCTAGTGTGCTTGCTTTTGTGGATCGCACTGCAAGGTGCCTATTTCTTCCCATTCACTGTATAGGAAGTCTAGGCACCTAAATCAAGTTTTGCAGATTGCAGTGTTGTTCCTGTGATTTTATAGGGAACTAGAAGTTAGTTGTTGCAACCCCGAGCTTTGCAACACCTAAGGCCCCGTGTGGATCCAGGCTGGAATGTTCCTCTCAAGTGATCCATAATGTTACTACTGTGATGGAATAGGAGCTGCTCTGTAATAATGTATGAATATTGTATTTTGACCTGATTATTGGGAGTTTTATTGCATAAATATATTGGTTTAGTTTAATATGGGGCTGTAAGGAAAAACACGACAGGAAGAAGAATGTCTCAAGATAAGCAACTTTTCAGCAAACACTTGAGATCTGTTAAGAGATAATGCCAGGATAGAAAAAGGCTTGGGAAACAAATTGTGGCAGGTTTAAAAAAGAAGAGTGTTGGAAGTGTGGAGGCAGTTGTTCAGGGAAATGAAGCAGAGGCACTCATTGGGGTGTCAGAAGAAGTTAGGCCTTCCTCAGTTACCTGGATGGTAACCCTTTAGGTAAAACAGATGTGCATGTAGACAGTTTGGGATTTCTTAAATTCTTTTTCTCTAAATGCTTTGTTCCTACTGTTAGAATACAGATGCTCCCCAACTTACGCAAGCGTTCCATTCCGGAAGAAGGGCAGAACTGTAGGCATCCAAACTCTGTTGGACCTGCAGGGTAAGCACGGTTGATATACAAGGTACTGTAGCCCAGGGCCCTTGTCTGAGAGTGGGAAAACTGCAGAATTCCACACCAGGAGAGATAAAGGTACAAGGCCTGAAACTTAATGGATGAATTCAGAGAAACCAGGGAGGGGAGAGAATCCAGCTAGCCTTGTAACCAAGACAACTGCTTTCTTCTCCTTCAAATGCTTTCTTAAGATACATTTCTGCTATGAGGCCTACAACAAACCAGCCAATGTTTAAACAGCTATGATGTGTGGGAGTTATGTAAAGTCAACATTCATTTATTTATTTGTGGATGCAATTACAAAGTTCCATAATGTAAGTAAAAACTGTAGATATCGCATTGTCTCGCTCTCTTTCACTGTGGTAGAGTGTGCAAATCCCACACTGAAAAGAAATGGGTCAAGGAGCTGCTTTTGGCTCCATCCTCCCCTACACAGCCTGAACAGGCTGGAGGAGGAGGTTAAAAAGGAGAGCAGAGTAGCTCAATGGCATGTAGCTAATGGAGGTGAGCTAATCTACACTCTGAAGTCCTGGGAAGGAACACCACAGGAGCTCTTGGTGCCTGAGGCCTGGTGAGAATGACCTGATTAAGCCTGCAAAGAAGGACTGGTGACTCTTTATAGGTCAGAGACAATCTTTGTGTTTAGTTCTTTACTTTACCCTGTGGGAGGAGAGGGGACTGGTAGGAAGTGATCCTGGGAGGCAGCCACATAACTCCTGAGGGTGCAGGACTTATCTGCCTACCATTGCACCCTGGATCAAAGCCTGGTGGAGAGGGTGGGCCTGGGCTCCCCTACCAACCCGTAAAGAGGAACAACTATGGCAGTCTATCCCTTGGCAGGCAACCTAATTTGGAGTCAATTTACCATCCTCAAACACACAGATTAGTGAGAAGTTCAGTTAGACACTGAAGAAATTCATAGCATCAGATCATCACTGTGACCAGTTATTTCCACTGCTGTTATTTACCATCAGAGAGGCTCTGCAAGTGTCTATGGCACTCTCTCCATTTGAGCTGCTATATGGGAAGACAACCTTGTGGGACTTTAGACCTCCTCCAAGAAACATGGGAGGAACAAGGCCCAAAGGCAACGTATGTGGTACAGTAGATACTCCAACTGTGAGAAGAGCTTAAGACTCTAGGGGACTTTCTTGGTTTTGTTGGGCCTTCAATAAATGGCCTATAATAAAGGAGCCCATCTACAAGAATTTAGATCCATTGACCAGGTACTATTATTGCTGCTGGGTTAGGAATCAAATTGGCCTACTGGCAAGGGCCATTTGAGATGCAAAGAGGCTAATTGACTATGAAATTCAACAGCTGGAGAAGAAAAAAGGAAACACAACTGTACCACATTAATCTTTTGGAGGCTTGTAATGACCAAGAAGGACTCCTCATAACACCTAGCCGCCTGAACCAGGACCTCAAGCACTCAAGAGCCCCAATCCATGCCGATCGGAGAAGAGCATCAATCAGAACAGAAAGCCCAAATACCGCAGTTGATTGAATCTTTCCCCACAGTATTTTCGACCTTAACAGAGCAGGCTCACCTGGCCTACCATCACATAGACACAGAACCAGGACACCAGATCTGTGAGAACCCACACCCAGGGCCGGCGCAACCCATTAGGCGACCTAGGCGGTCGCCTAGGGCGCTACTATTTGGGGGGCGCCGGCGCCCCGGTCGTCAGTGGAATTTTGGGGGCGGGACCTTCCGCCGCCGCTGTCGGGGGCGGCATTTTGGGGACAGGACCTTCCGCCGCCTAGGGCGCCAAAAAAGCTGGCGCGCTCCTGCCCACACCCACTCCCATGGAAGATGCGGGATACTGTCTGAAAGGTAAATGCAATAATGAAGTTTGATGCCTATCCCATGCCCAAAGATGGATGAGTTGCTAGAAAAGCTGGAAGCTGCCAAGTACGTCTCCATCCTAGACCACACAAAAGGGTACTGGCAGATCCCGCTGACCTCTGAGTAGAAAACTGTTCCCCCGGGAGATGGCATACTCGGTGATTGAAAAACAAGCCTTGGTCATGAAATAGGCTGTGGATGCCCTATGATACTATTTGTGGAAATCCCCTTCTCACCAGTAATGGATCACACCCCTCTCTGCTGGTTGAACACCATGAAGGGTGCCAACCCAAGAATTATGTGGTGGTGCCTATCCTTACAACTATACAGTTTTCAGATACTACCCCAAGATGAGAAGGTCCACCAAAACATGGATTTTTCTCTCTCAAAAGGGTGGGGAACTCAATGCTGATTACAAGACCCCGGATCCTGTTTGGAGGGGGAGGGTATGTGATGGTGTATACAAACTCCACACTGGAGAGGAATGGGTTAAGGAACTGCTCTGGGCCCAAATGGCCCCACCCTACTGGAAGTGTAAAGCCTGATTAGGCTGAAGGAGGAGCTTACAAAGGGGAGCAGAGTAGTTCAGTAGCAGGCAGACAGTGGAGGTGTGCTAATTTAGCTCCTGGGAAGGAACACCGCAGGGGATCTTGCTGCCTCGGGCCTGGTGAGAGTGACCTGATCAAGCCTGCAAAGAAGGACTGGTGACTCTTCATAGGTCAGAGACAATCTTTGTCTTTAGTTCTTTACTTTACCCTGTGGGAAGGAAGGGGACTGGTAGGAAGTGATCCAGGAAAACGGCCACATAGCACCTGAGAGTGCAGGACTTATCTGCCTACTATTGCGCCCTGGATCAGAGCCTGGTGGAGAGAGTGGGCCTGGGCTCCCCTACCAACCCCTAAAGAGGGACAACTACAGAAGTCTATCCCTTGGCAGGCAATCTAATTGGGAGAAGACACTGAAGATACATGGGTCCAGACCACAAAACTCTGACCCAAGTGGGAAGCCCAGAATTTCTTACTTAATCCTGAAGACTTCTCCCATTATTGGACTCTTTGTGTATATACCAAAAGGGGTAGACTTGAAAAAGGGACCTGCCAGAGAGCTGAATCACTGAAAGGACGGACCACAGCAGGGCAGAGCAGTAGTAAGAAAGGGGAACACCTGGGATGAAGTCAACCTGCCACACCCCCAACTGACCATTAGGAAGCACTGGTGGTGAGTGTTCCCCTTTACATCCACCCTTGTTATGATGCTCATTTTCTTATATTGTAAGCTCTTGGGTGCAGGGTTCATATCTACCTCTATGTTTGTACAGTAATTAACACAATGAGGGACCTCATCCTGATTGGGATTTCTGTGTGCTCTGTGCTGCCATAATATGTCACTTATTGTCGAAGTTCAGGCACAGCCTAAAGGCCATAATGTGCCCTCATTTTACACATGCAGCTCTGAATTGTAGGCATGTTCTGATCAAGTGTTCTGATGGGCATGCCATATTACAAAGACTCATTATTTGGTACAGATAAGCCAGCTCTCTCCTTGGTTCGCTGTAATTTTTCCAGTTTCAGCCTTTTTTTTTCCCTTTTACCTTGTCAGACAAACTTAGCGCATATTGAGAGGAGAGACAAATGGGGAGCCTCTGGAACATATTGTAACAGCCTAAAGCACTTAGCAACAGAGAGAGTGTGGGATGCTGTGACAGCAGCATGTGTGCGGAATCTAGTGATCTCAAGAAGGCAATTTGGGAAAGAAGAGCTTTTACTTTGTTTCTCTTTTTTGTAAATTGTGAAGAGGTTTTGGAGTGTGAGCTCACTAAGGACTGAAGTTACTATCTCTGTGAAAACAGTATTCTTGATGTGACTGTGTCTCAACCTCATGTGGTAACAGTTACTCAAGGGTATTGAATTTATTCTGAATTTTCCTTCCATATTTCTTGTTTTTCTGAAACCCTTTTGTTGTATGGGATGTAAGGTTAAGTAATTTTTTTTTTGTCTATGTCCTGTAGCACAAACTAACAGGATAGGTTGGTTTTTTTTAAATAAAGAGATGCAATATACACAGTATTAAGATATGCAACTAACATTATTCTCTTTGTGAATACAGGGAAAACACTAATAGGTGGGAAGGGTAACCACATGTACACATAAGGGTGTTTTAGTAAAGATTCCTACCACTGCTACCACAACTTCAGATGCACAGGTGGAAACCTTTGTGTAGGGGTCTGGTATTTTTATCACTACATCAGTTAAATGTGAGTATGAGCACTGGTCGGAATTTTGTGCTAAAATGCCCAAGTATAGTCAAGGCTAGTCTGACCTTTCAAGTATGACATTTTGGGGGACAAGAGAGAAGAATTCTATTTAGATCATCTCTTGAACATGAAATATGTAAAAAGCAGCCTTACACTATGGTGACAAGGACTTCAAAAATGTAATTATCATCAGTAGTGTTTTATAAAATGGCATTATAAAAACCACAGAGTTTGAAGAGTGGATGGGATTCTTTCTATAGGTCTTCACTGGGAGACAATTGCAGTGGTTGAGACCCTCCTTAGGCAACTGAAAACCGAAGTCCATTAGAAAATTGATATAGTGAAGAGAGTTGTCCACTTAAGAGTTGAAGGATAAAAACTGGGATCAGAATTTATTTATTGTACAAAAATGTGAAGAGCCATTTTATAATAGCAATAGCACACTTCAAATAGTACAATTTTTTATTTATACTCATACTAATCCGCTGATTGAAGATACTTGTCTTTGGACTCTTGCTTCACAGAAAACCTAAATCATGCAACTCTTCAGAATCACTGACTTTTTGGGGGGAGGGGACTATGCTTACTTCTATACTGTGTATTCATTTATTGATTATATGCTCATGCTGTATCTTACTAGATACAGATGCACATATATAGGTTTATACACAAACTTGTTCCACTAAATTGCAAAATGAGTGAGAATTTAGTCCCCATTCTGCTCTCAGTACCTCTCTCTCTCTCTCTCTGAGTCAGGATCCAAATTAAGCCCTTTCTTGGAGTTTGCTTTTATTATTCACTTACCAACAAAACAGAACTCTCAGCCTAAACTTTCACCTCCATTTGGCTTGTTCCTAGAGTATTTCTCTTCAGAACAACTGTGCCTCAATCAGATGCTTAAATACTTTTTGTACTCATGGGGTGGAGTTAATAGGACTCACCTAGTTTGGTGAGTCAGGAGAAATAAATCTACATTTCTGTACAGGGTCCTAGTGCCTGACAATCTTTCGCAACAATAAAATTGCATCAGTGGCAGTTCATAACAGGTGAGGCACAAATCTCAAAATAGTTATTTCCACTCATGCCAAATGTATAATTTAAAAACTATTAAAAGTGTCCCTTATTTATAGTGAAGAAGCAGCCAGTACATGGGGGAGCTGGTGCCACCACTGCTGGTGCTGCTGCTACCTAGACCAGCACAGGGGTGGAGTATGAGGCAGGCCCAGGGCTTGGGAGTGGTTTCTTGTGCACCTGCATGGGGCGTGCCTTGTGGGTGAGGGGACCAATGAGGTGCAGCCCGGGCTTAACTGCTACAGTCCTGCTGTGGCCTCACTAAACAATGGTTACCACACCAATGCCCTTGTGACAGGTTCAGTCACAGAGACCCCCTTGGGACTGTCACCTGATGTGCTGTAATTACCTCTGAGCCCATTTTCCCTGCCAGCTTGGGACTCCAGAACCCCGCCTTGTTGAGCCAGACATGCTAGCCTGCTTAAACACAGACCCAGGTCTGGTCCATGCCCCCGAAACTGCAGACTTTAACCAAAAATTGCTCAGCAGGTCACCTATCTCCAGCACCCAGACACCCAGTTCCCAATGGGATCCAAACCCCAAATAAATCCATTTTACTCTGTATAAAGCTTATACAGGATAAACTCATAAATTGTCTGCCCTTTATATCACTGATAGAGAGATATGAACAGCTGTTTGCTCCCCCAGGTATTAATCATTTACTCTGGGTTTACTAATAAACAAGAGTGATTTTATTAAGTATAAAAAGTAGGATTTAAGTGGTTTCAAGTAATAACAGATAGAAAAAAGTAAGTCACCAAGGAAAATAAAGCAAAAACACGCAAGTCTAAGCCTAATACATTAAGAAACTGATTACAGGTAATATCTCACCCTCGGAGATGTTCCAATAAGCTTCTTTCACAGACTAGACTCCTTCCTAGTCTGGGTCCAATCCTTTCCCCTGGTACAGTCCTTGTTAGTTCCAGCAGACATCTCAGTTGGTAAGCAGGGGTTTTCTCATGACTGGCAGCCCCTTTTGTCCTGTTCCACCCCCTTTTATAGCTTTGACACAAGGCGGGAATCTTTTGTGTGTGCTTGTCCCCACCCCCCGCCTCATCAATGGAAAAGTACAAGGATTAAGATGGATTCCAGTATCATGTGACATGGTCACATGTCACTGTCAGACCCCGTAGTCTCCATTCTTCCTGGGAATCTTTTGTCTCTCTGGGTCCCCACCCTTCCTTCTAAATGGAAAAGCACCAGGTCTAAGATGGATTCCAGTTCAGGTGACATGATCACATGTCACTGTAAGACCTCCTTCTTCATTACCTAGGAGCTGGCCAACAGGTACACAGGAAGGCTTGCAGGTAAACAAACCCATTCACAGTTCATTGATTCTGAAGCACCCTTAATGGCTTCCACTTAATACATTTACATCAGTATTACAAGTTTATATCTTATTCTAACTCCAGACATAGAAATAATATATGCAAACAAATAGGATGAATACACTCAGTAGATCATAAGCTTTGTAATGATACCTTACAAGAGACCTTTTGCATGAAGCATATTCCAGTTATAGTATTTACATTCATAAGCATATTTCCATAAAACATTATGGAGTGCAATGTCACAGCCCTTATAAACTGACTCCTGGGCATGGTAAATTGCCGTGGTAACAAGGCAGCTTCTTGAGGCACTAATTGTCATACCAAGATTTGAGCCTCCCGCAGCACTACATTCTTCAAACTTTTGGGTGTTTCATTTTGCTACCGGAGAACGTGAGGTGTAACATTTAAATCAAATCCCAGTTAGTCCTTAAATCTGTATATATTTATCAACTAAATAAAGAATATTCAAAATGTATTTTGTAGCTTTTTGGAATTTTTGGTGAGGCTGTGCTTCCCTTGCTTGGGCTGATGAGCTGCCCCTGGATTGCATTCTTTCCTACTCATCTCAAGGGCAGTAACTCTAAAATAGTTAATCTATGATATTTTACAATTTATTAACAAGATATCAGAGTAGAACAGAGGTTTTGAAACTGTGGGGTGCACCGCCCCAGGAGGGCACAGAGGAATGTTTGGGGGGCGAATGGCGATAGCAGGTGGCTCGGGCCAGTCTCCCCACCGTGGGATTAGGGAGGGAGCACCACCTCCACCCCCTGACTCTTTTTTTTTGTCTAGGTTGGGGCGCACGATCAAAAATTGTAACTCAAAGCGGGGGCTCAGCTCAAAGTTTGAATATAGCTGGAGTAGAAGAATGGGCATTAGAAGCATTCACTACCTCCCACACATCCCCCAGGAAAGAAAGTGTGATTCATCCCTGAGCCTTAGTGTTCTGAGCCTGATGACTCACACGAGCTAATTACCTGCAAGTCCTAAGGGTACAACCAATCCACAAGCAAGGGTCTAAGCAGGTGATTCCAAGGCAAGTATATAGACTCCTAATGAAAGCAGCTACTCCAGTCTGGTCAACATTATTAGCTTGTTGGGGATACTCCTAGCTACCTGGTAGTTCTGACAGACTGCTCCAGCTCCAGCCTGCGCCTGCCATGGCTGCTCACCTTGCTGTCCTGAAAGCTAGAAAGAGAAATCCAATAAAATTATACTCTTCTGGTAGAATAAAATTAGATGAAAAAAGAACTGTAGCAAAGGGAACTAGCACAGGAAAAGAAAAGGATGTGTGTCAGCCAGCGCCGGCTCCAGGGTTTTTGCCGCCCCAGGCAGCCAAAAACCAAAAAAAAAAAAGCCGCGGTTGCGATCGCAATCTGCGGCAGCAATTCGGCGGGAGGTCCTTCGCTCCGAGCGGGCGTGAGGGACCCTCCGCTGAATTGCCGCCGAATACCGGGACATGCCGCCCCTCTCCCGAGTGGCCACCCCAAGCACCTGCTTGTTAAGCTGGTGCCTGGAGCCGGCCCTGGTGTCAGCCTTTTGAAATGCATTGTATCAAGCAATGGAAACACACTGTCATTTGCTGCATTAGTTTTGCACAGTGTATCAGACACTAAGAATAGTATTTGGTTAAGAAATGGGCTCAGCACACGTTGCATGAAGCATCTGCATGGTGGTGTTTTTCTTCAAAAACAGAAGTGGAAAGAATGTTATGCCACTTTCAGGACAAAGCATAAAGAAAGGCTTGCTTCAACTATAGCTCTCAGATAACATTGGGCTGTAGAAAAAAGCTTGCCTCCACTATCTTAATGGCCAACCAGGTAACAACACTACACAAAATCTCCCTCACAAGCTCAGTTTCTGGAGGCAGCAGGCTCATATATCAAGCACCTCAAGCAATCATCAGCTTGTTACCAAAAAGGGCTGTCAGCATTCCTGTGGGGAACACCTGCACATCCGCCCATCCTTATTAACAGTTGGCAGTTGAGGAGGGGTTTTAATCTCCTTCATGCTAGAAACTACCTTTCCTTCCTTCATGCCATTGCACTGCTTGATAATGGTCTCTTATTATATATATATATAATGTAACAAAATAGACCATAATATATATAAATAATATACATACACATAGAGAAGACTGTCCATAAATAATGTAAGTATGTCTGTGTGTGTGTGTGTGTATCTATATAAATATATCTATATCTATCTATATAAGGGCTATCAAGTGATTAAAAAAATTAATTGTGATTAATCGAGCAATTAAAATAATTATTGGTGATTAATGGTGCGATTAATAGTGCTATTAAACAATAATAGAATACTATTTGTTTAAATATTTTTGGATGTTTTCTACATTTTCAAATACAACACACAATATCAAGTGTACAGTGCTCACTTTATATTTATTTTTGATTATAAATATGTGTACTGTAAAAAACAAAAGAAAGTTATTTTTCAATTCACTTAAGTACTCTAGTGCAATATCTTTATCATGAAAGTTGAACTTACAAATGTAGAATTATGTACAGAAAATAACTGCATTCAAATCAAAACAGTGTAAAACTTTTGAGCCTACAAGTCCACTCAGTCCTACGTCTTGTTCAGCCAATTGCTCAAACAAACTTGTTTACAATGTCATGTGAAAGTGAGAACAGGTTTTTGCATAGCATTGTTATAGCTGGCGTTGCAAGATATTTATGTGCCAAATGCGCTAAAGATTCATATATCCCTTCATGCTTCAATTACCATTCCAGAAAACATACATGGATGCTGATGATGGGTTCTGCTCAATAATGATCCAAAGCTGTGCAGATGGACGCATGTTCATTTTCATCATCTGAGTCAGATGCCACCAACAGAAGGTTGATTTTCTTTTTTGGTGGTTTGGGTTCTGTAGTTTACGCATCGGAGTATTGCTCTTTTAAGACTTCTGAAAATATGCTCCACACCTCGTCCCTCTCAGATTTTGGAAACCTTGGGTTGAGTGCTGTAGCTATCTTTAGGAATCTCACATTGGTACCTTCTTTGCGTTTTGTCAAATCTGCAGTGAAAATGTTCTTTAAAGGAACAATATGTTCTGGATCATCATCTGAGACTGCTATAACATGAAATATATGGCAGAATGTGGCTACAACAGAGCAGGAGACATACAATTCTTCCCCAGAGAATTGAGTCACAAATTTAACTAACGCATTATTTTTTTAACAAGCATCATCAGCATGGAAGCATGTCCTCTGGAATGGTGGCTGAAGCATGAAAGGGCATATGAATGTTTAGCATATCTGGCACGTAAATACCTTGCAATGCTGGCTACAGAAGTGCCATGTGAATGCCTGTTCTCACTTTCACGTGACATTGTAAATAAGAAACAGGCAGCATTCTCTCCCATAAATTTAAACAAACTTGTTTGTCTTACCAATTGGCTTAACAAGAAGTAGGTCTGAGTGGACTTGCAGGCTCTAAAGTTTTACATTGTTTTGTTTTTGAGTGCAGATCTGTAACAAAAAACCTCTAAACTTGTAAGTTGCACTTTCATGATAAAGATATTGCACTACAGTACTTGTATGAGGTTAATTGAAAAAATACTTTTATTTTACAGTGCAAATATTTGTAATAAAAATAATATAAAGTGAGCACTGTACACTTTGATTCTGTGTTGTAATTGAAATCAATATATTTGAAAATGTAGAAAAACATCCAAAAATATTTAATAAATTTCCATTCGTATTCTATTGTTTAACAGTGCGATTAAAACTGAGGTTAATAGTGATTAATTTTTTTCATTGCGATTAATTTTTTGTTAATTGCGTGAGTTAACTGCAATTAATCAACAGCGAGAGAGAGACAGAACTGTCCATAAATAAAGAGTGAAAATGTTATCCTTCAGCATCAAATGGTATGAAAAGATGCAGAATTTATTATTTTTATTTGCACTGTGATAGTGCCTACATGCCCCAGCTCCATTGTGCTAGGCATCACACACACACATATGAACAGAATGTTAATTTACCATTATAAAAATATTCTAAAAAGGGCAGATAAAGCTCATACTGCTACAGATACAAACGATCAGAAAGAATGCCCCCGAAAATATAGTTAATCATACTAATGAGAAATCTATTATTAAAAATTATGAACTCACAAAATAAATGCTTGCAGATAAGGATGCTTAAACTTCTGTGCATGAAAAAGGCTCAGTAAAGCTACAAATATCTGTGGGTCCCTAGAGCAGCTTCTATGCCTGCAGTATAAAATGATGCAAGGATTCCTAGTCCAAGGTCAGGCTATTGCCCGAAACTATTTCCATCAGCTGCCGGAACAAACTTCAATCTACAGATACCTTGACCTTGAAGTGAAGCATTCTAGCAAATGGGTGATAGAGTAATATTAATGAAAAATAAAAGATGTTGCCATTTTTTTTTCAAAATTCATAGTGTGAAACAATCAAAAATAGTCTGAACTAAATTCATGAAACTAAAAATATTGCAGGTCATGAGCAATTTATTTTAGTTTTCTCTTTCACTGCTGCCAATGATTAATTCATAGTCTATTTTGACTCTGTCATTGTCCCAAACCAAATGCATAATAGAGAAAGTGTTATGATGAAGATGCATTTGGATATGCAAAAGCTGTTTATACAAACACACTGGTGGTTCATGCAAAAAAAAACTTCAAGGACTACCTAGATTAAAAATATGATAGTTAATTCTCTGAAACATTTGGAATCTACAGTACTGTGTAAGTAGCTGAAGAGAATTATTTTAGAGTAACAAAAGCTCTCTTGGAGAATTTGGACAAAATTGCACTGCCATCTTTGGTAGCTGAGAGAAGATTTTAAGAAAGGCTCCAGGACTAATTTATTTCTAGAAATATGCTATGTTTTCCTGGGCTGAAAGTTTCTCTTTGAGTTCTTCATCAAATGAGGAAATTGAATGAATCCAACATTCATCATAACATTTTTCTGGTTGAGCAAAATATTTTGATCTAAAGACTTGTTCTGGTTTTGACTTTTTTATTTTATATAGTATTATAATAAAATGAAAAATTAAAAAAGTTTAGTAACTAAGTAATTTCAAAATGAAAATGCTAAACTTTTAATTCCAAAGGTGTCAAAACAGGCAATTTTAACATTGTTGGAGCTTTTTTTCTGGTTCTCTTCCACAATGACATTTTGGCAAAATTGACCTGATTTTGTTATGTGTTTAGATTTTTGACAGAATATGGTTCCCTCGCAGTTTCTCTGACCAGCTCTGTGTATAAAATACCTTCACGGGGAGAAAATGCAGTGTATTAAAGACTTTAGTCTAAAGTGGCCTTTAATTTAATGGAGAAAGGCATAACCAGAACCAATGGCTGGGAGTTAAAGCCAGGTAAATGCAAATTAGAAATTAGGCACAATAATCCTGGTGGAACAAACCACCAAGGGCAGTGATGGATTTGCCACCTCCGTCTGTCTTCAGCTCCATGCTGGCTTCCTTGTGGAGGACCTGCTGAACCAACCTCAGATGGCTGGGCTCAATGCAGGGCTGGCCATTGGCAGGGGTGCTGGAACAATTTGTACTGTGGGGGTTGAAGAGCTATTGAAACAAACTATAAACCAGGGGTTCTCAAACTAGGTATCGGGGCGCCTCAGGGGGTTGTGAGGTTATTACATAGGATGTCACGAGCGGTCAACCTCCACCCCTGTCAGGGTTCCCTCCCCACTCTGAACTCTGGGGTACAGATGTGGGGACCTGCATGAAAGACCCCCTAAGTTTATTTCTACCAGCTTAGGTTAAAAACTTCCCCAAGGCACAAATCCTTTCCTTGTCCTTGGACGGTATTGCTGCCACCACCAAGTGATTTAGATAAAAATTCAGGAAACAGACCACTTGGAGTCCCTATTTCTCCAAAATATTCCCCCAAACCACTTCACCCCCTTTCCTGGGGAGGCTTGAGAATAATATACTAACCAATTGGTTACAATGTGAGCACAAACCAAACCCCTTGGTTTTTAGGACACTGAAAATCAATCAGGTTCTTAAAAGAAGAATTTTTTTTTTTTTTTAAAGTAAAAGAATCACACCTGCAAAATCAAGATGGAAGATAACTTTACAGGGTAAATAAAATGATTTAAAACACAGAGGATTCCCTTCTGACTCTGCTTTCCAGTTACAAAACAGGAATGAAATTACCTCTTAGCATAGGGAAAATTCACAAGCTAAAACAAAAGATAATCTAACGCATTTCCTTGCCTTACTTACAATTTTTGTAATCGTAGATGCTCATTTCATGTATGTTTCCAGGAGATATTTTTTTTTCCTGCCTGGACCCTCTCTCGATCCAGAGAGGGAACAAACAAAGAGAGCACAAACAAAACCTCCCTCCCCCAGATTTGAAAGTATCTTCTTTCCCCATTGGTCCTGCTGGTCAGGTGCCAATTAATCCTTTACAGGTAAGGCAACTCAGTACAGCTGCCCTGCGTATATTTATGACAACCCCAAACCCCACTTTGCCTCCAGCATTTATAATAGTGTTAACAGGGCCGGCCCCAGGCATCAGCTGAGCAAACTTGTGCTTGGGGCGGCAGATTCCAAGGGGCGGCATTGCGGCCGCCCTTTTTTTTCCTTTTTCTTTTTGGTTTCCTGCTCTGGCCGCCCTGTAGGGGGCGGCGGCGCGGAGGAGGGGAGCGCCCTGCTGCAAATGTGGCAGGGCAGCCCGCGTCCTTCCCTCCCAGCCGACCGGAGCGGCGCGGAGCCCTCCCGGCAGGCAGCGCGGCGGGAGGGGCCGTGTGGTGAGCGCCCCGCTGAAGCCCTGCCCGCCCCCCCTCTCTCTTTCCCCCGCCCCCTCCCCCGCTAGACCGGGCATGCACTCCGCTGCACGTCTGCAGCACAGGGAGTCCCCCTGCACCCTGGCTCTGGCCGCCCTGCAGGTTTTTTTTTTTTTTTGCTTTGCTTTGCCACTACGGCCGCGCTGCAGGTGTTGTGTGTGTGTGTGTGCTTTGCTGCTCCGGCCGCCCCGCAGAGTTGTTTTTTTTTTTCTCCTGCTTTGCCACTCCGGCTGCCCCGCGGTTTTTTGTTTTTTTTTGCTTGGGGCGGCAAAAAAGCCAGAGCCGGCCCTGAGTGTTAAATATAGAAAAAAGTGTTTTTTAATTTATGAGTGGGGGTGGCACTCAGAGGCTTGCTCTGCGAAAGGGGTCACCAGTACAATAGTGTGAGAACCACTCCTATAAATCCTGTATCTAATGGAAACCACTTCAAGCCAGAGGGTGCTGCAGCTAGGGTGACCAGACGTCCCGATTTTATCGGGACCGTCCCGATATTTCAGTCTCTGTCCCGCGTCCCGACCGATCTTTGGTCGGGACGCGGGACAGAGATATCCACAGGCAGCACTTTTTTTTTTCTTTCTTTTTTTTTTCTAAGCCGGGACTCGCTCGGCTTTTTTTTTTTCTCTCCTCTCAGCCGGGCCTCGCTCGGCTTTTTTTTTTTTTTTTTTCCTCAGCACCCCCTCCCCCCCCCATGTGTCCCGATATTTTATTCCTCTCATCTGGTCACCCTAGCTGCAGCACCCCTAGGTCCAGCCCCTATGGCCATTGGCCTAGGTCACACTGGCCGGTCTGGTCATCCCGCCTGGCCTTGTACTCTCCCCTCAGGCCAGTGGGTCTGTTTAAAACCCAGCTGTGCGCGCCCCGCTCCCTGCTGCGGTCCAGGCCCCGCGGGACGCGCCGTGACAGACCCAGGGCGCTGGGCACAAACACCAGCCAGGGCAGGAGCCTGCCCCCGCCCCTTGCCCGGTTGCTAAGCAACCGCCCGTGTGTACAGGGCAGCGGGATGATGGCGGAGGCCGGGTCCCAGCCGCCGCCTCCCTGCCCCGGGCTGCAGCCCCCGCCGGCTACTTTCTTCGGGGCCCTGGAGCCGGGGAACCCGGTGATCGACAGCTTCGAGTCGGAGCTGCGGGACTTCCTGGGCTTCATGCGCCGGCTGCGGAGCGTGGGGGCGGCCGAGCTGCGGGGGCAGGAGCTGCACAGACGCGGGTACAGGCAGAGCGCGGGCGGGGAGGGGGCCGGTAAGGTGCTCCCGGGGGGCGCCGCCTGCTGCGGGTGTCAGGCCCGGCCACTGGGGGCACTTCCCGCGACACACACCCCGGGACCCTCCACCGTCATCCGGACCCCATCCCACCCCGCACCCGGACCCTGCAGCCCCCCTGCACTGTAACCCTCATCCGGACCCAGCCCCCCTGCACCGGGACCCTGCACCTCACCAACCCTTATCCAGACCCTGTCCCCAGGGCCGGCGCAACCCATTAGGCGACCTAGGCGGTTGCCTAGGGCGCTAACATTTGGGGGGTGGCGACCGCGGTGGCGGGACCTTCCGCCGCCTCTGTCGGGGGCGGCATTTCGGGGCTGGGACCTTCCGCTGCCTAGGGGGCAAAATAGCTGGCGGCGCTCCTGCCTGCCCTGCCCCCCGCACCTGAACCCTGCAGCCCCCCTGCACCGTAACCCTCATCCGGACCCTGTCCCCCTGCACCTGGACCTGCAGTCCCCCCACATAACCCTCATCTGGACCCTACCTCCCCCGCACCTGGACTCTGCAGCCCCCCCCCCAATAGCCCTCATCTAAACCCTGCCCCCCACACACTAGGGCCCCTGCGGCCCTCCCGCACCATAACCCTCATCTGGATTCTGCCCCCCTGTACTTGGACCCTGCAGTTCCCCACACTGTAACCCTCATTTGGACCCTGCAGCACCCCCGTAACCCCTATCCAGCCCCTGTCCCCAGCCCCTTGCACCGTAACCCTCTCTCATCCGGACCCTGCCCCCCCTGCACCTGGACCCTGCAGCAACCCCGCACCATACCTCATCTGGACCCAGGCCCCCATCCCACCCTGGGGACCATGCAGCCACCTCTCCCCCCCCCCCCCCCCCCCCCCCCCCCCCCCCCCCCCCCCCCCCCCCCCCC